>OY720637.1:0-195000 GCA_963169105.1 Ceriagrion tenellum
GATTCGTTACTATCGCTATCTGTTTGTTCGCTTGAGCTAGTATCACTGTCTGTATGTTCTCGAAATTTAATTGAACAGGAATGTTTATCATTTAAAGTAAAGAGCGGTGTGCGAATACAATTCGAGCACCAATTCTCCGTATTCGTAATCATTTCTGCTGCATTCGTTGCATTTAAAACTTCGTGATGACAATACACGTATACGCTTTTTGGTTTGTATGGTCTTATTGAAGACGCACAATCCCTACAGAGATGAGTATCGTATATGCTGTACATATAAGAATAATGAATATATACTACATGAAAAGAAGTGCTATCTATATAATTTTCTAGATGATCGAGAAATTCGAAAGGTTCATCAACGAGGAGTTGGTACGCACATGGGGTTAGACGTGTATTAAAATCAAAGTCAGATATAACATGTCTTAATCCGCTATACAGTTGTGACATTTTATCATCTGATAAAGTCTTTAACCAAAATTTCCATAGTACCATCCTATTGCATTCGATAAAGTTTATAATATCTATCTGTATGGAGCGCGGTAAGGTAAGCTTGTATGTATCTGTTTTTTTATCGAAGCGCGTTGATAATATTGCAAGGCAGAGACGATAGAGAGTTGGGAAACCAAAACTTGAAGTGTGATTAGTAGGTGATGAAGAAAAGTTTAGTTCCTTAAACTGTGTTTGGTTTAAACGTATCACACCAGACATATTGGAGCTGTAAGGTGAAAAAGTTAGTAGAAGACTTAGTACTGAGACTATATATACGATTGCTCTAACAAGTGGGTGAAGGAGTGGTGGATGATACAACTCTGAATGGTGGGTCTTATCTGGACTCGTTCCTACTCTCCTTCCGCCGGCTGATGCAATGTGTTGGTTAGCTTCAACAAAATCTGGTTTCGACTGGACTAAATCTTCCGTCGACTCATGCTCTGTCGCTCTCAAGGGACTTTGTCGAAGGGGGAGGGTGGGAGGTGGGTGGCTCTTGTGTTGGTGACCTTTCGCAAAATCTGGTTTCGACTGGACTAAAGCTTCTGTCGACTCATGCTCTGCCGTTCTCAAGGTGACTGTCGTGGGAGGTGGTTGGCTCTCGTGTTGGTAACCTTTCACAAAAATCTGGTTTCGACTGGACTAAAGCTATCCCCGCCTTCCATCGACTCATTCTATGCTGTTCTCAAGGCCTTTGTCGAAAGGGAGAAGGGTGGGAGGTGGGTGGTTCTTGTGTTGGTAACCTTTCACAAAAATCTGGTTTCGACTGGACTAAAGCTATTCCCCCTTCCATCGACCGATGCAGCATGGTAATGTGTTGACGCTCTCGAGCATGGGGAGGTAGGAACCACTCCCCATAGTTCGTGCTAGAGGGTGTGGTATTCAGACTTTAGTATATAAGGCTTGTGATTTGGAGAACGCTTCACTTGCAAAGCAGAACCAACAGCCGACAACAGGTCTAACCAGACTCCAACTCAACAACCAGCAAGCAACCGGCACTTGCAAAGCAGAACCGACTCCTGCTCAACAACCAGCAACCAACAAGCAACCGGCACTTGCAAAGCAGAACCGACTCCTGCTCAACAACCAGCACCACGTGAGTATATATAATTTTTTTCTCCAGTTCCGTTTCATTTTAATACCTAATGTAATATGAACTCTATCATAACGCTAGTTCATGGAGTGAAGAAAGAATTAATTTGGTAGTCTCTCTCTCTCTCTTTAAGTAGTGTGAAAACCTGTGCACTAATTAGTATTTTCTTGCATGTCTCATATATATAGAATGAGTCAAAAGCCAACAACAACAGCAGCAGCCATCAAAGCCGCCGCTGAAGCATCAGCGGGACCATCGGCCTCCGTTAGACCTCCCACCACCACCGTCGCCGCCGCCTCCACCTCTGCCGCGATTATTAATAAACTGTTGGTGGAGCAGAAGGAGGTGGTCTTCCTGAAGAAGGAGGACCTTCGGGAAGAGACGCGCTACCGCGTGGAGACCTTGGAAAGGGTTACCACGCGGTACGGAGACTCTCTGGTGGCGGGAGTGATGGTGAATGGGAGGAAGAGGAAACTCTTCCTCCCTAAGTACTTCGACTTGTCGGGGGCGGAGGTCCTCTTATACAATTATGGTGACTCGAAATTTTCTGTGTACATACACAAAAACTTAATTAAAATCGAATAAAAAACCTGGTATTTTATTGTCTACCCTGAACCCATACGTATTACCTTGAATATTATTCTTGCATCAGATGTGTAGTAAGTAAATAAGCAACTTTGTAATTTAAACCATATCCCTATCTGTTCAAACAGTGGTGTTATTAGCACATTTTGGGGCAACTTCCCAACATGATGAAATTTCTAAGTGTGGAATTTATTATTTTGAGGGACTTGCGGAGTAAAATCATAGAAACTAATCATCGATTCGTGTATAACGACTAAATAACAACACTTTCATAATAAACTCAAAACGCTTACTCGCAAATTAAGGGTAAATCAATACCCTGACCCTGAACCCTGACGTATTTCCTTAAATCTGATGTTTGCATTAGATGGGGATTAAATAGCTTAGCAACTTTGTAATTTAAACTGTATCCCTATCTCTTCAAACAGCGGTGTTATTAAAGTTTTTCCTACAACGCTACCTGCTCGCATGTCATGCGATCCTAATAACTCAGCTAACGTTTTGACCTCCCTAGCCTAAACTATTTGAGCTATCGAAATTTTGACAAAACAGCTAATATTCAACACCGCTCCCAAATCTTTTGGGAGGGTTTAGAGGGTGCCCAGACCACAGTTTATACCGCGGCCCTAGGATATTCAAAAAGGGTCCCCTCAAGTTTTAGCATTAGGTCTAATGGTTATAGTCACCTGTACTGCATCCGGCGATCCAACGATGACATCTGGTGAACAGTCCCCCGGGTGGGGGAGCTGGTAGGGCCAAAGCCCTCGAACTGATGGTTGAGTTAGCGAAAACTCGCGTATTTATACGATTCTGAGTGGTGGCCAACGCCCAACTTCTCCTCAAGTCCCTAGCTCCTCTCTTAGAGACCAATGCTCAAAGTTCTCAATTTCCAGTGTTTCATTCCATGGTGGCCATTTTGCATCCAATTCTTGGAGGGAACATTTGAATTTGTATCGTTTATGTACTAAAAGGTTTAAAAAATTATTTTCTCCCAAATTTAGATCTCTAGCGAGGAAGTAAAGCACTTTTCGTTAAGAGTCATTAATTGGCTAACAAATCATATGTTTTGTTATCTTCTTTAGCCATTAGTAAGCTAGATAAAAAATAGTAAACAGCGTCGAGAGGCTCAAAAGTAACTTGAATTGAAGGGAAATTTATACGAAACAATTATTTTCTCTCAAATTTACGATTCAAGCGCAAAAGTAAAGCATTTCTTGGAAAGAGACATGACTCAGCTAACAGATCATATTTTTAATTATCCTCTAAAGTCATTACTCAGCTAGATAAAAAATAGGGAAATGAGTAATAATAAACAGCAAGACAATATAAGTTTATATTTTTTATTTATAGAACAGTTATATAAAGCTTACAGTAGTATGATTGAATACATCTTTCAAAATATAGTCAATTCATCCTCAGTGACAAGCTCAAATTTGATTACTCGCAAACGAGCCCCTTTGATTGCATCATCTGTGCTATTATACACCACTCGAGATTGTTTATGGTCCGTGTAGCACACTGGTCCGCCCATCTCCATCACCCCAACACCACCGCCTTTGGATATAACCCTAGGCATTCCACTTCCATCGGCTACAGTTCTATCTGGAATACTTCCTCCGTGGGGTCGTACAGCTGGTCTGTAGATCTCGTGCACATCCAGCTGGATGATTGGAAGCTGCTCCTCAGCCTTGAGACGTTTTTCTGGATCGGTGATATCAGACGTCATGGTAATGTTGAATCTCTCCACGCCCCCATTTCCATCAAGGAAGCCGGAGAATGTCACATTCGCCCCGACCACTGCAAACTCTCGTTTTTGATGACTAAACACACAGTAGTATGACGTGTTAAACTTTACTGTCAGCAGGAAATCCTTATATTCCTCCTTCATAAGGTTTTTAGGGATAAATATTTTGTAGGTAGACCCATTGTCCTGCCTCTCCACTCGCAAATATGCTTCACCCAAGCGTGCATTTGGAATCTGTTGAAAACCAGCGATTTTAGAAGACATTTTCTCAACTGTTTGGAGTAAGGTGGTTCGCAATATGTGCTCTTACTTCGCTTGACTCTCGTTTATATACCACTCGCGTAGGAGGGAGTAAGTAGGAGGGGAGGTCTGGAGGTCCTTTGAAGGAGTCTCGCGCACGTCGACCTCGTCCGGCTAGCGAACAAGTCCGATCCTGTTCAAGGCTGTCTGGCGGCGGCGGGGGGCGGGAGGGGGTTATGAATAGATTTGCATATTAAGTGTTTCAGAACGATCATTTTGAGGCTACTGAGGATGACATGTATGCCTTGGACTGTGACTGGTACGAGATGAGCAAAGCTGAGTGCAGTGATCCTAGTTCTTCATCTCACCAACCACCAGCGATCAACCCATGGACAGAAGAGGTGACAGTCCTCAAGGCGGTGACCCGAGACACCTGGCATCAACGCTTTGGGCATGCAAGCAACATCCCCGGCTGTGAGTTCATCCCTAGAGGAGATGTTGTGGACTGTGATGTATGCCATCAGGGTAAGGCAAAAAGACTTCCATACCCAGACAGAGAGGAGAAGTCATCAGGGTTACTTGAATTAGTTTATTCTGATGTGTGTTATGTGAAGCCTGAGAGTAAAGGCGGTGGGAATTATTTTTGTACTTTTACTGATGATTTTTCAAGGTATAGTGAAGTTTGTATTTTGAAAAGGAAAAGTGATGTGTATGACAGTTTTCTAGAGTATAAAAATAGAGTTGAAAAGTTGTTGGGTCAAAAGATTGTCCTTTCAGTCAGATAATAGGGTAGAGTACAAAAATGAGAAATTTAAATCTTTGATCGAGGAGGAAGGGATACTTCATAGATTTTCTATGGCAGGTGCACATCAACAGATGGGAGTAGCAGAAAGACTCAATCAACAGTTATTAACTCTTGCTAGATGTATGCTTATTCAAGCTGGTATGTCTGCCAATTTTTGGGGGGAAGCCATAGACACTGCTTGTTTCATTAAAAACAGGTGTGTATCTTCAGCTTTAAATGGCAAGACACCTTATGAGCTGTGGTTTAAGAAGGGATTGAGTGAAAAGGAGATACAGAGGATGAGAGTGTTTGGCTGTGAAGCATGGGTGTTCAAGGAAACCGAGAAAGGTAGAAAGATGGAGCCTAGGGCCGATAGATGTGTCATGCTTGGTTATCCCAGAGATAAGAGAGGCTATCGGTTGTGGAACACGACTGATAACTGCGTGGTGTACTCCAGAGATGTAAAATTTGAGGAGAAAGTTTTTCCAATGAAGGATAAGATGAAAGTTAATTCAGATGTTAGTGTCTTAGAGTCACCTTTTGCAATAAATGTGTCAGATGTTGAGAGTAGTGACAATTATGATTCTGAGACAACTAGTAATGATTCTGATAACGAATATAATGACATTGATGGTGGGAATATGCATTATGACAGTAGTATTGATGTGGTGCCTTTAGATGAAAGTTTGACTGAGGTTCAGAGTCAAGGGGGAGCAGGTATCGTATATGATGTTTCTGATGATGAAGTAATTGCATCACCTGTATTGCGCAGATCTGAAAGGATCAGAAAGCTTAAAGAAGTCTGTCCTTGTTGTTACACAGCTGTTTATAGTAGTAGTTGTGAGACATGTGAACCAAAGACTGTAGAGGAGGCGTTAAAGAGTATGCACAGAAACGAATGGATTAAAGCAATGGAAGAGGAAATGTCTTCCTTAAAGGGAAATAAAACGTGGGATCTAGTTAAGAAACCTGAAAAATGTAAATTAATTGGCACCAAATGGGTCTTTAAAGTTAAAAGGGATCAAGATGGAGATATTGTCAAATTTAAAGCCCGCCTTGTGGCTCAGGGTTTTAATCAAGTTAAGGGAATGGATTACAGTGAATCATTTGGTCCAGTTGTGAAGCGAAAAGTCATTCGTCTCATGATGGCTCTAGCCATTTATACCAATTGGAGCTGTCATCACTTAGATGTCAAATCAGCCTACCTTCACAGTGAAATTAAAGAAGACTTGTATATTAAGCAACCTGAAGGGTTTGTTAGTGAAAAGTATCCTAAGCATGAATGTAAACTTAACAAAAGCATGTATGGGTTAAAGCAAGCGGGGAGAGATTGGAATGATCATTTACATAAAATATTGACTGGTTTGAGAATGTGTAAATCTATAAGTGATCAGTGCCTTTATGTTAACCCAAATAAGAAGTTGTTTGTTACTATATATGTAGATGATTTGGGAATCTGGGGTCAATCAGATTTAGTGGAATCATTTATCAAGAACCTGTCGACAAAATTGAATATAAGGGACTTAGGTTTTCCATCCAATTTCTTGTCTGTAAAATTTGTTAAAGACTGTGAAGGAAATGTCAAAATGAATCAAACAGGTTATATTGAATTTGTGTTGTCAGAATATGGCATGTCTGATTGCAAGGGACTGTCCCGACCTTTGTTTTTGTCCTTTGTCTGTCCCGACCAAAGACTCAATTGAACCAAAGGTATGTGATACTCAAACTTGTGATGTTACGTGCTATAGAAGTGCTGTGGGTAGCTTACGCTATATTGCTAACATTACTCGTCCTGATATTATGTTTTCTGTATGTAAACTCAGCCAGAAAAATTAGAGACCTACCCTAGCTGACTGGAAAGAGGTGAAGCATCTCTTGAGATATTTAAAACAGACCAATGACTTGTCTTTATGCTATTCAAATGGTAATAAATCAGTTGAAGTGTATGTGGATGCTAGTTGGGCTAAGAATAAGAGTGATGGAAAGTCTGTTACCGGTTATGTTATTACTATGGCAGGAGCTGCTGTCATATGGAAAAGTGTAACTCAAAAGAGACTTTCTTTGCACAATAATGAATCTGAAGTTTTAGCAATGGTAGATGTATTGAGTGAAATCAAATGGTTGAATGTTTTTCTTTTAGATATTAACCAAACCAAGTGTATTTCTAAGCCGTGTGTGATATTTGCTGACAATCAAGGTGCTATCGAAATCTCAAAGAGAGAAAGTGTGTCTGATAGGACTGGACATTGTGCTGTTGAATCCTATGTCCTTCAGGAATCTGTAAGAAACCAACTTGTCGAATTCAGGTATATCACCTCAAACAATAATGTTGCTGACTTATAAACAAAGTCTCTGTCGGCCGATAGCACGCAAAGGTTTTGTAATATGTTAGGGTTATCGTAAATGTATCAATTAATTAATTGTTTTATTTGCCTAGTTGTGGTTGATTTACTGGTTAAGATTTTGTTGATAACACAACAGTTTTTGTAATGTGTTGACTCAAGTGCCAAAGGAGTATGATTTAGTTTGTTTTTTGAAAAAAAAATCTTGAAATGAGGGGGAGTGTCAAAGTATCATGTTCTTTTATCTAGAAAGCATTTCTAGATTTTTTTGTTTTGATTTACGCATGTCTTTTGTTTCTTTTTCGCGCTTTTGAGCTCATGTCAGAGTACATGGATTGTCAGTACGGTGAAGGTTATGATGCCGTGAAGTGCATATTTATCCAATAAAAGTGGAGTCAATCATAAAACAGTGGAGTTTACTCATTCACCCTTAACCTGATTTTTAATAGAATTTGTTTATAAACATTATATGTGAATATTGTAGTGAACTTATTTGTGAATATGGTTTATGAATATTTTATATGAATAGGGTAGACATATCACAGTGTGGCTTGTATTTGTGATATAAACCTTGTGTACGTAGTGGGCCTTGACGAAGCCTATACCAGCTACTTTTTTTGTATTGGTTTTTTGGCTAATAAAACTATTATTATTACCAGGACACCGGGGCCTGAACCTATAACAGCTTATAGCACAGAATTATATCCGAGTGACCGTTCAGTCGCTAGTGCGGGAAAATCTCCGAAAACTCCAAAATTTTACCTAAATTTCGATATCTAGGGCTCATATCGAAGCAGGCAATAACGATAACGACACAATGTCAACGACCTAATTAAGAACATGTTAGTTCGCAGGTTCCCGCGGCGGGGGGTTGATCAAATGATTTCAACATTTCTCGGGTTGCATCCGCGTCAGTTGTCATTCAGCACAACAGTTTCGCCAACTATCCTGCAGGCGTCTTCAGGTGAAGGATAGCGAGAAGAATTGAAAATGTTTATTGCCATTGCATATCATGTATACATACATACATTCATTAATTATATTCAGTGCATTAATATATAAATCACAATAGCCCCCGCTATAGGAAATAATTCCTCTTCAGGGTTAGCCATATGAATTTTATACATACAGTGAAACCTCTGTTCACGGACACCTCTGACTTACGGACACCGTCTGACTTAGGGACAGTATTCAATTCCCCGGCAGAAGGATATGCATTTGTATGAGGATCGAACCTCTAGTATACGGACACTCCCACTTACGGACACGGACACCTTGTTGGGCACAATTTTTCTCTTATACGGACACCATCGCCATGGGTTTTCTGACCCATATCTCAAAAATGGAAAGTTTTTTCCTCTAAAAATAGCGTTTATGAATAGCTGGGGGAAAGAGAACAGCGAAAATGGTCAAACCTGTGAAGATACAAGAATGCGCATATGAGGGAATGAACGAAAAGGTGTCCTGGAATGCATTCTTGGATATGCTAATCCCAAACGAAAGAGTACCTCGGCCAGACGCGCATAGGACCCACGAGCAAGCGGTTGCCTATAATTCGCACGCAACAGTCTACAGATAACACAACTCGCAGGGGGGAAAAAACAAAAGGGTGTCGTAGAATGAATTCTTGGAAATGCTAATCCCAAACGAAGGAGCACCTCACGGAGGCCTCGGCCCCGAGGGTAGCGGGACACGGCCACGAAAGAGGCCTCGGTAAGACGCGCGTAGGGTGACCGCTGCCTTCGAGCAATCGGCTGCCTATGATTCATACGCAGCCAATTACCAGCCGTCTTCTACTGTTGGATTTAGAACTCTAAGGGCTTTCGACAGATCATGCACTTTCAGCACCTTCGCACTTCTCCAACAGTGCCACCTTGCCGTCACTTGTGCGTTGTGACAGTTCATACTTTTTTCGGTGCTAGGGGGCATCTCAATTTTATTACGCGATGCCAAAGGGTAAAAGTCTTTCCTTACGAGAGAAAGTGCAGGTGTTGGAACATGCGGATAAAGAAAAGAGTGGTGTCCGTAAATAAGTGGTTCATTTTGGTGTGAGTAAGACTCATATCGCTGATATTCTGAAGCAGAAGGAGACCATCATGAAGTTGTGGACGGAAAATCATTATGAAAACGTTAAAAAAAGTGATCAAAAACAAAAAGTTTAACATTGTGTAATTGTTTTGTTAAATCGGGATTTTGTAAAATTGAATTTCGTGTCGAGTAAAATTGATTCGTGCCACCCGTGGTCTCATAAAACTGCAGCGTTCAACCATATGATCCAGCGAGCTTTAAATATCCCTCTTTCTGGGGATAATTTTGAAAAAGAATTAAATATAATTAGACATATCGCTAAATATAATGGTTATGACGGAAATTTTGTAAATAAAATATTAAATAAGAAATTAGAGAAAAGGGCATTAAAAGACATTTCATCATTGCAACCAGTCAAAGATAAAAAACATAAATGGGTAAATCTGCCTTACTTGGGAAAAATGTCTTACGATGCAGTTAAATCATTCCCTAAAGACAAATACAGAGTGAGTTTTTACACTCCAAGAACTCTGGGAACAATATTCAATAATGCCAAAGATCCTTTTGACCCCCTGCTAAAATCGGGGGTTTATGAACTTAAGTGTGACACATGTGGTAGTGTTTATGTCGGTCAAACTGGGATAAATTTTTTAACCAGGGTGTCGGAACACAATTCTAATGGAAGAATCTCACCACTCCACATTTAATGTGAAAATCCTCCGTTCCCTGGAGAAAGGACACCGTCTAGATGTTGCGGAACAGTGGGAAATAGTTAAAAGGAAACGAAAGAAAATGAACTTATTAAACGAGAATGAATTTGTTTGTCATTCTCCTATTTTTGACTCCATTGTTAAATAACTTTACCTCCTCCAACAAACCACCCTCTCCTCACACCACCCCCCCCCCTTTTCCATTTTCTCCCACTTGTCCTTCTATCCTTTCACAGTGTGACGTAAACACGGTGTTTCAAGTATTATATAAGCTCATATCTGTTTATGTTGTATTAGTCTTGCCTGAGGATGACTGCTGTTCAGTTGAAACACGTGTAGCAAGAGGTGAAGTAAAAATGAAAATTAGTAGACAGTACGAAATCGTTTGAGCTTTTACATAAGTACACAATCCCGGCTGATTTCTAACATCACCGAAATTTTAATCATGAGTCGACTAAAAAATGACTCCTGAAACCCTGTCTTGAATTTGGACAATCGTCCCGCCCATCGTCTTACAGACGACTCTCCCGGAAGAACTAATTTCTCGGAAAGGAGCCTGTACGTTGATGGAGATTTGAAAAATAAAGAAAAGGCCAGATTTTTCTCTTCCGTTTTCCATGGTCTTCGATTACCATGCATTAACTGCATTCGCACCAGAAGTGAAGCTTCTCGGGATTTAAATGACTTCTTAGATAGGAAACAAGTTTATTTTTCTTTTACGTGCAATTCTTTCCTTTTTCATCCTCGCGAGAGATGCTCTGAGAGAGGTAACCTTTCTGTTACACATCTGCAACAAATTTGAAGGTTTCTTTTTTCTCGGAGTCTCATGTAATCCTGAAGTAGAAGGTAACGGAAGGGCTAGAGGAGGTGATGGATCAATGGAATGAATGGGGGAGGTCACTGACCGCTGACATGAGTCTTGTCCGTATTTTCAATCCTCCAGAGAGATTTTCGGGACGTTGGAATTCTAGGTTCCGATGATGAACATTTGGTACTTTTAGGAGTGAGATATGCTTTTTCTGAATGAAATAAACTCTTAGAGGTAGGAGATGTGCATGTATAAGTCCTGGAATAGGTTTTCACCGGGCGTTTGATGGACAAAATTGGAGAAACTGTATCCGAGGTAGAAGAAATCGAGGCTTACTGGGTACTTACCATGGGTATTACTGGAATTGCCGCAGTCGGAGGAGTTGGGATCGGTACTTGTAGGTATTCTAGAGGAACAGAAATTTTTTTCAGTCGACCATTGGGTTTTACATCTTCAGGAAGAAAATGCTTTCCACATAATTGTTTCCTTTTGAGTCTCATAGGAAAGGAACGTAAATCAGCATTACTTTTCAGAGTTGAAAAAGACAAAGAAAGTTGAGAAGTATACTGAGATTACTACACATTTTGAATAATATATCATGAGTGAAAACTAAGTTAACCAGATTGCTTAAAATTTTGCATTAATCACTTGACAACGTATTTGCTTTGTAGGTTTCAGGAGAATCTTCTGGAGGTGATAGAGGATGTAATTTCGAAAAGTATTTTGTCCTGTGATTATCCGGCAACGGCCTGGGTGTCAGCCATGGGATAGTTATAGTATAATAAAAAGATAATCATCTGTTTCTCAGGAGAAAGGATTGATGCCATGAGGATCAGATGAAGTGTCAATCATCAAAATTTTCCTTGTATCCCTAAACTTGCTACCTCTTACCTACAACATAGACATTTACCGGGTTCATTTGGATTGAAATTCTGGGAGGGGATGTATAACTTTCAACGGCATCGCAGTATTAGTAATCAAAAACCAGAGACGTCGTCACTTACTGGAATCGATTCCATAATGTTGATTACGGTCCAAAATGATGATTAAATCATATGACGACGATTACGATGATGTGGAATCCCGAATTAGCTATTACATCCGAGTTCACGACCAATAATAACTTAGGTCAAATAATAGCAATAATCGCAAAAGAGTGCTTCAACTCACGTATGGACGCTTGGCGGAACTGGATGACGTCTGGGGGACTGGAAGACAGTTCTCGTCCGAGACTGCCCGTCGCTGTCACCCTCTCCCTCCTCAAGAGACTCACATCAAAGTTCGTTTCGTCGCCTCGTTGAGTCCAGCCCACGGCCCCCTTCCCCACTATCCCCTACCTGTAAAACTTTGCCCCCTCCCGCAGTCGCCTCACCCTCCGAGGCAAATGCCGCATTTCCCACAGCCGACGCAAAAAAAACGACACCAGCGCGCAGTGAGATGAATTGGAACTACGTCAATTTAGATAGCGTTTCTGGTATACCCAGTGAGCACTCTATAGTATATTTACTCTATGGTAAGATCAAGGGTTACTTTGATAAGTGTAGGGTGTTTTAATATTTTCATGTCCCTCAATTGAATATGAAATTATGATTCATAAACATTTGTTTTGATGAGTAATTAAGCACATTTTAAAGATATGCTTAGTTTCATTCAAATTTAAGGTAAACTCATTTTAGTGTCTTACAAAGCAAAAAAGATGTTATTTATATCTTAAAAACATTTATTCCACTTAAAAATACGGCCTCCTCATCAAGAAATTTGACTTTTCAAAGGCAGAAGAAAACGCTGTTTTATTTTTAGAGAATCTCACTTCTTCATCTTGAAAATTAATCTTCACCTACAGTGCTTTGTAAGAAGCAACTTTCCTGTGTCCTTTCTTCCATTTTTCATTTACATAAAAAAGAAAAGCATGTTTTGTGGCTATTTCTCCAACAGAAAGTAAGCCAAAATGGGCAGTATGTGAATGATTTATGTATACAACCTGCTTGACACTGATGCCAATATGGAAAGTGCATTCATCTCCACTGAATAGATTAGGTAAACTCTCTGTGCTCACATAAATTCTGCATATATATTCATTCCATTTGGGTCTGTAACACCCAAGAGAGTGCTGGATAAAGAAGAGCCATTTCACTCATAGCAACCCCAAATTCATTGACCATAGGGGATTCTTAGAATTGACACCAGAAAGAACCTAACCTCACTTTAACCAAAAGAGCAATAACAGATTTCAGAATTGGAATGAACTTTCTTTCTATGAATCAAAATGCAATCCTTTGCCTCACCATAAAAAAGAATGCTTTGGCAAGAGCAAAATAGAGTTAACAGGTAAATGAACCTGGAGACTGAAGGATTGAAACCAAACTGAACTCCAAAAGTCACGTCCAGCATTCTGGCAGAAAAGGAATCAAAGATAAAAATACATTTAATTAGAATAATTAGCAATTAAATACCATCACATGAAATGATAAAAACACCCTACAGAGCAATAAAACAAAAGATACTTTCATTGGATAATTCAATTTACAGAAATACTAGCATTAAGCGAATGCCATAGTATTACTAATCATAGCATATATGAGGGGCACTGACCCTAAATCAGTATTTGATCACAACAGTCACACAAGAACCAATTCACGTGAATATGAGGCTCATTATTAAAAAAATATTTCCTTTTCAGCTCCTAAAAAATAACCTGTAAAAACAATCTCAATACACGAATGCCCAATTGAGATCTTATTCAATTTTACACTCAAGACGTTAACCCTTTAACTGAGGGTATTAAATATTCAATATTAATAACCATCTCACAGGTAGCTGGTAATTAAGAGATACAATTGGCAGCATGAAGCAAACAAATGCTAATTTCAACAATATTGTTTTACTCCCAAGAATATACTATGAAATAACTCAAGAAGCTATTTTCTAAAAATACATTTGGTGACATTAGCAGGGCAAGGAGTTAGTAGAAACATGATTTGAAAGTTAATATTCACAATATTTACACGGATATCACATGGTAATTCATTTTTCAAAATATAATTCCTTAAAGCTTCAACCTCAATACTTACCTTTACAGTGAAACTGAAATGGTAGAGCCAAACCCATTTCTTACAGTGATCGTACATTCTTGCTTAAGTGCAGAGTAGCATAACTGCAGCAGTTTTAATACGAATTAATGAACTGCACAAGGAGCAATCAAGGATATACTCAAACATACATGCATTAACTGCATGTGCAGAAGCATGAGGCGGTAAAAAATTATTAGTCTTCATTTGAAATTTTACCTTCCACCATATATGAATACATAATTACAGGAAATGGGAGGAAAAAGTATAAAGTTAAAAGGCTATTTCTTCTTTTTAAGATCTTCAAAGCGCCTGGTGAGGTCATCAAAGTCAATTTCTTCATTTCCAGCCGCATCATTATCATCCAATGGAGGGAAACTGTCAGTAGGAACTGAAGGCAACTCAGGCAGTGCTAATTCATTCTGAGGTGAAAGTTTCCCTCGGGGAGCAGGCTTCGGTTTATTTTCACTCTAAGAAAGGAGAAAAGGTGCAGCCAAAGTAAATAGTTGTTTCAAATTAAAGGGAATCACTTCTAAGAAGAATTATCCCTCATGAGAAACTATCAGTACAGATATATAATGGATTTTCGGATCCATGCTAACTTTTCAGAAATGAAAATATACCCTAATAAGTATTCAAGGAAATAGTCAGGGGAAGAGTAATTAAATTGGTAATTCTACCTTCACTTTTAAGTGTGGTTTCCGCAGTATCATAATTTTCACTGCAGCATATTACTGCAGCACTGCAGTATTTAAAGGAATTAAGAGCATAACAGTAAGTATGTTTAGCATTACTCAATGAAAATACTTTGATCTTTTTTGTGATGATAGAGCAAAATATATTTGATATAATACTTCTTGTTTATTTAAATTTATTAGTTACATTGGAAGTTATTTAGCTACTTTATTAACAGTTTTAAGAGGACAGAAGTATACTGATACCTCTAGTCATAAATAGTAACACAAGACGGTTAGGTGATTTATCACAGAATCGGGAGGATCATCATTGCAATTCAGGATCTCCAGCATATGGTAACTGATATAACACACAGCTTCACTACAAAATCCCAGAGCTCTCTTGGCAGAGGGGGAAGTAGATGAGTGGGTGAGGGGAGAGGGAGGTGAGCATTGATGATGCAATGAGGCAAAAAACACCCATAAGGTGCAGAGGAGCTGAGGGGCAAAGGGAGGGATCATGAACCCCCCTAACACCACTCCCTCAGTGAGGAGATGGACAAGATAAAGGAAGTAAAGCATATTGAATGAGAAGCAGTAAATTTGTGATTCCACATTTATTTATTGTAAACGACCCGGGTTCCAACGTAGCACGTCATCATCAGGTGAGATGATAACGTGCTACGTCAGAACCCGGGTCGTTTACAATAAATAAATGTGGAATCACAAAGTTACTGCAATTCATTCAATATGCTAAGCAAATTCCATAAAGTTACGCCTGAGACAACGGAGTTTAAGGAAGTAAAAAGCAAAATCTGTCGTGATACCATCATTTTATATATATATACATATATAATTATGGCATCACGACAGATTTTGCTATTTACTTCCTTAAACTCCGTTGTCTCAGGTGTAACTTTATGGAACTATATATACGAAGTCTTCGCTCTTGCGACCAAGGTGCTAGTGGCACCTTGTGCTATATATATTTCTATTTTATCGCGTATGTAGAACAACCGAGTGATTTCCGCCCTTGTGTACTATTTTGTTTTGCGACAACTATTTTTTTTACAGGAGTAATACGTGCACCTTGAATCCGTACAGACAGGTAACATTTTGGCATCCTTTCATAACCAATCATTATGGCGTCCAGAGTATATTTTTTACATTTGATCATCAATTTGGAATCAATTTTGTATATTTACTACCACTGCGATATCATTTTGCCTTCCTGCGGTGTTGCCAAATTTATCTATCATGGAAACTTCGCTCTCGCTTGTCATTTTTGCAGTTTATAGCTGCTATTGCATAAAATGGGTGAACGTGTTGCACTTAACTATTAACTACTATTGACTAAATGTACTGCAACTGCCAAACAACGATTATAATCAGCATAGGGGTAAACATTGTATCACTAGGAGCATACTTAGCCAAGTTTTATTGAAATCAATATCTTTTTTGCTCCTCATTCATGTATTTCAGTTTTGTATCGGTATGCGATAAACACGCCTAGAGGAAAGCGAGAGAGGAATTTGACTGGCGCAGTCAACTAGGTAAGTCCGCGGTGGCCTATCACGCAGCACTGTGTCACGAAATCGATTTGCAGGGAAAAGATCGAAGATTTTCCCAATACTACACGAAGATTCTTCCAATAAAACTAGCCGACACGGTTAAAGCAACATGCATACAAATATTTCTCTCACAATGCAGTTGCTATTCTAATAAGGATTTGTAAATCAATAAGTTTCCATCATGTCACATTCCACCAAATTCGCCGTTTTATTTCATTATGTGTGGACACTCGATATCCGTGAATGACTCTCAAACTGCTTTTTATCATTATCCCAGTAGTTTCGCGTTTCAAGTTTAGAATAGTTGTTCAATTTAATTAAAATACAATAATTTACGTGAAAAATAATAAAAAAATGAAACAAAGCGGCTGAAAAACGGGTTAATTAATCTTCGTAAGTTAGAAAGGGATTTTACATTTGCTGGCATTACTTCTATCACTAAAACACATTAAAATGTTACCATGAAATACATGAGTCAATAGAATGCTAAATTATATTCTTTTTCCTTATAAAATGCAATAAAAGAGTAAGTTAAATTTCATTTAAGAAGAAAAATGCCAAAACCCTTGCTTTTTATAAAGCCAAGGACACAACGTGTTTATCGTGATGACAACGCGATGACGTGGGCCGCGAATCAGAACTTGTATAATTACGGTGGGGGCACAAAATTTAACTTCACTTTTCACAACTTCCATGACTCCACAAAAAATATAACTATTCTAATGTTTATGGGACAGCAAAGACGGGAAATATCCCTTCCTTGAAAAACTGTGGCTCAAAGAAGAATTTATAACCTAGAAAATTACAATTTACTCTACTATCCTTTAGTTGGTCCGAAGGAAATGCTTCCCCCTCCTTTGCTTCTCAAGTAATGACCGATTAAGAATTTTGATAAAACGCTGAGAAAATATGAAAGTGGTTGCTAGTACTAAGTGGAAATATTTTCACAGCATATAGTGAAGACCTACGTCTAAAGGAAAGCATTTTTACTGGACCTGAAAACAGGAAGATAACCCTAGGCCCTGAATTTCAAAATATAATAAACAATGGGATGCTGAAAGCAGAAAAGCTTAAGAGAGGTGAGGAACAACTTTTATTTGTTGCCCTACTGCCACTTAAAATGCAATAGGGTGCCAAATCTCGTTAAAAATCTCACTTCCTGCATTACCTTACAGACGCATTTCCACAAAATCGTGGGGCGGGAGGAGATAATCCGGGGGAAAGATTTTATAATGGCATAAGTGTTAGGCAATATAGATAGGCTCTGGTAAACTTTAACACTGGGAAACTACTGCCGAGGCTTTAATAAAGAAGATTCAATTCCGCACAGTAGAAAAAAATTGACAAACGATAATTATTTTCGCGGTAAAGGCGGTTTTAAGTTGGTATCTTTGAGTACATTGTCTGATTTCCGTTAGAAAAAAGTTTAAAAACCACTTACTTTACCCCCATTATTTGGTTCTTTACCGACATCCTTTTCCTTAAAATCTCAGTTGCTGGTGTATCATTAGCTGGAAAATTGTTCTCGGATTCAGTAGCTACCGAACTTATGGATAGTAGCCTGAACTTATGGATAGTGAAGAGTAACGCAGTTTTCAAACCTTAGTGGCTGAAGTAAGATTAGGATAAATTGTACATATAATTGAGCCAAAGGTTTGAATACCATCAATTAAAGTCACCTTTCTATGAGGATAAACATTGGAAAGCAGTATCAATTAATTCGGGTTTCACTTCTGCAGAGAGGAAAATTTTTGTCAATATTCAAAATAAATGCATTGGCATTGAAGGGGTTATTCAGTTTATTTCATCACTACTGCAATATTATATTGGATTATCAACTAAATATGCCACTTGGAGGAAAAGCAAACACCCTTTGATTTAGAATTAAAGACTTACAATAAAATTCTCAAGATCAATGAAATTTACAAATTAAATAACTGGTCTTTGTGGATCAAAATCAGTGATACAATTTTTTATGAGGCAGCAAAGAAACCGCAAAATTTGATTTTAAAAAATGTACTGATATATTAAAAAAATTGAGTAATACAAAAACTCACTTTGGGTTAAACTAGTATTTCAAAACTCTGCTAAGGCTATTTTGCCTTTGTAATTTACTTTTACAATATCATTGTACATGACTAATCCATATTTTTATAAATGTTTTGTATAAAAACTTTAATTTTTAACCAAGTTCTCTTCTTCGGGGGTATTTTGTTTTGTATGTGTTTCTTAAAACATGATGCCACAATATGTTTTTGCTCCTCTGTCCATGGGACGAGTATCCTTTAAGTTTTTTTCGAAGTACAAGGGGAAACATTAGGTGATCTGGTTTAATTCCCTTTTTCTAGCTCGAAACTTGAGAATGAATCATCGATTACATCGCTCATATTCCTATTATCATCATCATCTTTTTCACCTCCATCATCTTCAATAGGGATCTCATCATTTTAATTAATGTATATTTCGTCGAGGGCAATGCCTTTGAAATTGGATGTGTCTCCATATCAGGACGTCTCCATATCGGGTTACCGCTGCTATCGCATTACACATGAAGTCCTCGTGGAGTTCTGGTATAAAATGAAATGAAATCTCACTCTGCTTATAGAGACGCGGATTATTTTACCATGATGGCGGACGGTCAGTTTACCCTTCAATGCCTCATTTTCTTAAAGTAACCTTAGTCGGGGAAAAGTTCAAATTTAGTATTCCCACGTGTATCGCATTACTTTTTCGTGCCTGTTTTCGATACAAATGAATCGTGATTCACACCAAGAGGAGTACTTAGGGGAGGCCCCAGTTCGTCCCGTAGAAGCTTGATTTATATTGCCAGGGAATTGTCTCCATATCGGGTTTCATGGCTATCGCATTACTCATGGAGGCAGTTCTCGTATTAAATGAAGTGATATCTCACTCCACTTATAGAGACGCGAATTATTTTACCATGAGAGCGTGCGGTCAGTTTACCCTTCAATGCCTCATTTTCTTAAAGTAACCTTAGCCAGGGAAACGTTTAAATTTCGTGTCCCACGTCTATTGCATTACTTTTTCGTGTCTTTTTTCGATACAAATGACTCGAGATTCACACCAAGAGGACTACATACGGGAGGCCCCAATTCGTCCCTTGGAAGCTTGATTTATGTTGCCAATTTGACCATATTTTAATTGTTTTTTTTTATTTCTGCAGTGGGGCGATGAGTGCAAGGCGATCCATTTATTTTCAAATTATAAAACGATATTTGGACTCGCAAGGAAGAGCTTTGAAAATTTATGAATTCGATAGATTATATTATCATGAAAGTAAATTTTGGTTAACAGCCCTTTTCAATGTGAATCGGGTGACAGTAGATCTAGCGGTCGACTGGAGGATATTTAAATATTCGTCATTCACCCCCTCATTTCACCCCAAGAGATACCATGCGGAATTGACGTTGACGAGAACAGAAAAAAAATTTCTGGAAAATGTTTCTAAAAAAAGTATCTAACAATTTCCCTGGCGAAAATGAAGGAGGCTGATAACGCTGCTGGAGTGCGTTTATAGGTGTTCTTTTAATCGTTCATCACGTTAATCTGTGTTTCCCTCACTGTTCTCATGCGTTCGTAAACGCTGTTCCGAAGACCTAGGTCTGAAACGCCCGAGAAAACGCCTACTGAGAGTGTTTGCATTTATGTTCTGGAACACTCAAGAACGCTATCCGACTGAGCTGTCATGGAACGCAGATGAACGCTGCCGAGAATGTTTTGAAACATGTTGGAACGCTCCAAAAGCCATGATGCAGTACTACTATTTTGATGGCAAATCCATTGTGAGAATAACTACAACTCCACTAACAAATTTATTGTGAGAATAAGCTTCTGAGAAATAACAAAGCGCACCCAATCCTCAAACATCAATATCTAATAGACATCTAATGGATATCTTTTAGCGGTCCATCTTCATCTGTGCATTTAGTGAAAACACAGCCGTTTTCTTTCCGGTAGTCTTCAAGGGAATACATGCATCCTTTCTATTTCTTTGTGCCAACCCACACAGCACAAAAATCCAAATCCGTCGCTTGCGAGCCGTGAATTCCGGGTGTCTAGTTTCCCAAATGGATATTCAATATTAATAATAAATTAATAATAGCATCCATAGTGTGGCCTAACGCGGCATGAAAATTGGTTCAATCTTATTTCTTTCTCAATTCTACTTCGAAATAATGTATATTAGAAAGCCAATAATAATGTGTTATAAAGAAAAGCCGTATATGCATCCCTGACGTCAGATATGAGCTTATAAATCATCAGCCTTAGGTCATAAACGTCAGCTATGTTGAAATCGCGTACTAAGAGCAGAGCCATATCTAACGAAGCGACTACACTCTTTATAAAGCATAAATACACTTAGTCAATCCAGTTATGAAATAGAGTAGTGGTAGAGTGTAAGTCTCCTGCGTGAAAGGTCTTCAGTTCGAACCCCCTAGCCAGTGAGAATTTATTCGATGTATATGATTACCGTTATGCGAAGTAATAAAATAATAACTTCAAAGGTCTTTAAGGGCACAAAGTTTATTTATAAAAATAATTTTACTATGACAAATTCCAAAATTCCAAGATGAGTGCCTAACGTTCATATTACATTATGTTGATGAACGCTCTCATCACCACAGACAGGATTTTCTGAAATGAACGTAAACGCTCTGAAACGCTGAAGATTGTGACCCACAGGGCGTTTACGAACACTCGAGAGCGTAGCTAAACGCTCTGTGTGTGTTTGAGATCACTCCAAGGCATTCACATTTACGCTTGAGAACACACTGGGATGGTGTTCTTCGCAATTTATGAACACCTCCGTGGTTCGTTCCTAAACGCTCAGAACACGCTCTCATTTTCGCTAGGGTTAGCACATGCAATTATTTTCAAATTCGGTTTTTCAAAGTGTTTCTCTCTTCCCTAATGGGAAAATAGAAGTATATACGGAAAAATCATATATTAACGAGCAGCAAATGTTGAAATAATAATCCATTCGCTGATAAAAAGTTTCCGCACCCATTCTTTCCATATCGTTTGAAATACTGATAAAAACTAAATGTTTCTTTCATCTTAGAAAGACAACCATCGTTCATTGCATTAATTGTTAACTCAAAACGAAGTATTCGCCATTACTAGTCAAGAAAATCTGCGAGTGGTTACAAGTACAAGTACAAGTTTGAGAGAAAAGGTACTGTATTATACTTTTTGTCGAAGGTAGAGGTAGTTTTAAGAAAGAATTAGTCGTATTCTAGCACTATTCTTGAATTTCCGCACCAAGTATTAATATAAAAAAGGTGGCTTTCCAGATACACAATCCATTATTTTTCTACTTAATCACCTGAAAGAGTTATTCTTGCGCCAACCTGTTGCGGTCCCATGATAACAATAATTTTGTTATTGAAATTACCGTTGCGCAAATCCACTTAATTGGCTTTGGACCAAGTAAAAACTGGAGCGGTAGCGCCGGACGACGATAACTCCGCTACCACGCACTCCACCGAGGCATCAAACCTCGAAAGAGCCTTGGGTGAGAGAATTGCAGAAAGCCGCGAGGTAGAGCGATGTTGCCAAACCGAGGACGCCACTTGCTGCGCAGAATGAACGGAGATAACCGCGACCAAGTTATACGCCGCAGTCAGCGCCACTCGGCCCGGAATTATGCTGAACTAACAATATACGAAATTTGTACATACTGCCAACAAATTGGCGTCCATACTAATTTTCGGAAATGGGGTCTACATGATGTAAATAGTCGATTCCAGTGATTTTTACACGTTTGTAATCCGGCGTCCGGTATACGGCAGCCAAATTACACTCGGACGCCAGATCAAATGCAACTTGCTCATTAACGGGTGCCAAAATGATAGCGGGATTAAAAAAAAAAAAAAAAAAAAAAAAAAATATATATATATATATATATATATATATATATATATATATATATATATATATATATATATATATATATATATATATATATATATATATATATATATATATATATATATATATATATATATATATATATATATATATATATATATATATATATATATATATATATACATCCCGCTATCATTTTGCCGTCCTTACACTCTGCAACATTTTGGCATCCACCAGAAATGTTTATGTATATTGCTATTTTATCGCGTATGTAGAACAACCGAGTGATTTCCGCCCTTGTGTACTATTTTGTTTTGCGACAACTATTTTTTTACAGGAGATATACGTGCACCTTGAATCCGTTAAGACAGGTAACATTTTGGCATCCTTTCATAACCAATCATTATGGCGTCCAGAGTATATTTTTTACATTTGATCATCAATTTGGAATCCATTTTGTATATTTACTACCACTGCGATATCATTTTGCCTTCCAGCGCTGTTGCCAAATTTATCTATCATGGAAACTTCGCTCTCGCTTGTCATTTTTGCAGTTTATAGCTGCTATTGCATAAAATGGGTGAACGTGTTGCACTTAACTATTAACTACTGTTGACTAAATGTACTACAACTGCCAAACAACGATTATAATCAGCATAGGGGTAAACATTGTATCACTAGGAGCATACTTAGCCAAGTTTTATTGAAATCAATATCTTTTTTGCTCCTCATTCATGTATTTCAGTTTTGTATCGGTATGCTATAAACACGCCTAGAGGAAAGCGAGAGAGGAATTTGACTGGCGCAGTCAACTAGGTAAGTCCGCGGTGGCCTATCACGCAGCACTGTGTCACGAAATCGATTTGCAGGGAAAAGATCGAAGATTTTCCCAATACTACACGAAGATTCTTCCAATAAAACTAGCGGACACGGTTTAAGCAACATGCATACAAATATTTCTCTCACAATGCAGGTGCTATTCTAATAAGGATTTGTAAATCAATAAGTTTCCATCATGTCACATTCCACCAAATTCGCCGTTTTATTTCATTATGTGTGGACACGCGATATCCGTGAATGACTATCAAACTGTTTTTATCATTATCCCAGTAGTTTCGCGTTTCATGTTTAGAATAGTTGTTCAATTTAATTAAAATACAATAATTTACGTGAAAAATAATAAAAAAATGAAACACAAGCGGCTGAAAAACGGGTCAATTAATCTTCGTAAGTTAGAAAGGGATTTTATATTTGCTGGCATTACTTCTATCACTAAACACATTAAAATGTTACCATGAAATACATGAGTCAATAGAATGCTAAATTATATTCTTTTTCATTATAAAATGCAATAAAAGAGTAATTTAAACTTCATTTAAGAAGAAGAATGCCAAAACCCTTGCTTTTTATAAAGCCAAGGACACAACGTGTTTATCGTGATGACAACGCGATGACGTGGGCCGCGAATCAGAACTTGTATAATTACGGTGGGGGCTCAAAATTTAACTTCACTTTTCACAACTTCCATGACTCCACAAAAAATATAACTATTCTAATGTTTATGGGACAGCAAAGACGGGAAATATCTCTTCCTTGAAAAAATGTGGCTTAAAGAAGAATTTATAACCTAGAAAATTACAATTTACTCTACTATCATTTAGTTGGTCCGAAGGAAATGCTTCTCCCTCCTTTGCTTATCAAGTAATGACTGATTAAGAATTTTGATAAAACGCTGAGAAAATATGAAAGTGGTTGCTAGTACTAAGTGGAAATATTTTCACAGCATATAGTGAAGAGCTACGTCTAAAGGAAAGCATTTTTACTGGACCTGAAAACAGGAAGATAACCCTAGGCCCTGAATTTCAAAATATAATAAACAATGGGATGCTGAAAGCAGAAAAGCTTAAGAGAGGTGAGGAACAACTTTTATTTGTTGCCCTACTGCCACTTAAAATGCAATAGGGTGCCAAATCTCGTTAAAAATCTCACTTCCTGAATTACCTTACAGACGCATTTCCACAAAATCGTGGGGCGGGAGGAGATAATCCGGGGGAAAGATTTTATAATGGCATAAGTGTTAGGCAATATAGATAGGCTCTGGTAAACTTTAACACTGGGAAACTACTGCCGAGGCTTTAATAAAGAAGATTCAATTCCGCACAGTAGAAAAAAATTGACAAACGATAATTATTTTCGCGGTAAAGGCGGTTTTAAGTTGGTATCTTTGAGTACATTGTCAGATTTCCGTTAGAAAAAAGTTTAAAAACCATTTACTTTACCCCCATTATTTGGTTCTTTACCGACATCCTTTTCCTTAAAATCTCAGTTGCTGGTGTATCTTTAGCTGGAAAATTGTTCGCGGATTCAGTAGCTACCGAACTTATGGATAGTAGCCTGAACTTATGGATAGTGAAGAGTAACGCAGTTTTCAAACCTTATTGGCTGAAGTAAGATTAGGATAAATTGTACATATAATTGAGCCAAAGGTTTTAATACCATCAATTAAAGTCACCTTTCTATGAGGATAAACATTGGAAAGCAGTATCAATTAATTCGGGTTTCACTTCTGCAGAGAGGAAACTTTTTGTCAATATTCAAAATAAATACATTGGCATTGAAGGGGTTATGCAGTTTATTTCATCACTACTGCAATATTATATTGGATTATCAACTAAATATGCCACTTTGAGGAAAAAGCAAACACCTTTGATTTAGAATTAAAGACTTACAATAAAATTCTCAAGATCAATGAAATTTACAAATTAAATAACTGGTCTTGTGGATCAAAATCAGTGGTTGAATTTTTTGAGGCAGCAAAGAAACCGCAAAATTTGATTTAAAAAAATGTACTGATGTATTAAAAAAATTGAGTAATACAAAAACTCACTTTGGGTTAAACTAGTATTTCAAAACTCTGTTAGGCTATTTTGCCTTTGAAATTTACTTTTACAATATCATTGTACATAACTAATCCATCTTTTTATATATGTTTTGTATAAAACTTTCATTTTTAACCAAGTTCTCTTCTTCGGGGGTATTTTGTTTTGTATGTGTTTCTTAAAACATGATGCCACAATATGTTTTTGCTCCTCTGTCCATGGGACGAGTATCCTTTAAGTTTTTTTCGAAGTACAAGGGGAAACATTTGGTGATCTGGTTTCATTCCCTTTTTCTAGCTCGAAACTTGAGAATGAATCATCGATTACATCGCTCATATTTCTATCATCATCATCATCTTTTTCACCTCCATCATCTTAAATAGGGATCTCATCATTTTAATTAATGTATATTTCGTCGAGGGCAATGCCTTTGAAATTGGATGTGTCTCCATATCAGGACGTCTCCATATCGGGTTACCGCTGCTATCGCATTACTCATGGAGTCCTCGTGGAGTTCTGTTATAAAATGAAATGAAATCTCACTCCACTTAAAGAGACGCGGATTATTTTACCATGAGAGCGAACGGTCAGTTTACCCTTCAATGCTTCATTTTCTTAAAGTAACCTTAGCCAGGGAAAAGTTCAAATTTCGTATTCCCACGTGTATCGCATTACTTTTTCGTGCCTGTTTACGATACAAATGACTCGTGATTCACACCAAGAGGAGTACATACGGGAGGCCCCAGTTCGTCCCGTAGAAGCTTGATTTATATTGCCAGGGAAGTGTCTCCATATCGGGTTTCATGGCTATCGCATTACTCATGGAGGCAGCTCTCGTATTAAATGAAGTGAGATCTCACTCCACTTATAGAGACGCGAATTATTTTACCATGAGAACGTGCGGTCAGTTTACCCTTCAATGCCTCATTTTCTTAAAGTAACCTTAGGCCGTTTTCGAACTTGGCAAATCTAGCATCTTGCCTTGAAACCTAGTACGCATCGAAAGCTATGACGTCATGGACGCGTCATCACCATGCGCTTGTTCACTAGCTATCGAGGAAAGATACCAAGTCAACGAAAAAGGAGACTTGCTATGCTTGCTAGGTTTTAAGTTCGAACTCGGGGTGTGATAATATGGGCTTGTACGGAAGATAGAAGTGAAGAAACTTTCAAATGGATACTATTTTATCATTACTAAGTATAATTGTGTGATATTTATTATTTTTTTGCGGAAAAATTGATGAATTCGTTATATTTAAAGGCTTTTCAAATGTGAATATACTGATAAAAGATAGTTGTTTATGTGTGTTGTAGTAAGGCCTAATAGTTGTGTGAATAATTCCATACATTGTAAATGTACCGTCCTTGTTTACTTCATTGAACCTACAAAATCTATCTTCCTTACTGTGGAAGGAAAAGAAATGAAATAATGATGAAAGAAATTATATGAAAGAATTATGGTCCGATGGAAAGTACTCTAAGGTAGCCATAATTTCATTGGCAGCATTATTGTTAGCTAACGAACATAATAATTGTTTATAACGTTAACATTGGAGAGGTTTTCACAGCATTCATCAAAGAAGTGGGACAATAAACCTTCAGAGTAAATGTAATTTGTTTTCAGCTTAATTATGTTAGTTACAACGCGCGTATTTATCAGTCAACAGTCAGAGATCATAGGTAGTTAGTTCGGAGTGTAATGCATTAATATATTGTTACGTGTTTTTTCATATAGACAAAAAATATGATAGTGCCTTTTTTGCATAAAGACATTGATTGTGGTGAAATACAGTGAGCGATACGTCGTCCACTTTAGCAGGCGCAAGTAATCGAAGCATAATAGTTAATCACCATATTATGGTATATGAGGATTATTTTAGTCATAAGCAATAAGATTAAAAAAATAATATTCTCTGTTACTTTGCCGTATAAGGTTGGGAAGCATTTTAAAGAAGTAATCCACTTCAATCACCCACAATAATTATGGACACGGATAGCGCTTTTTGTATGTTTTACGAAATGAAGGCCGCATGGTGTCTCTTCCACCGTAAAAGGGCTACGAAAGTGTCAAGTCAAGATTCTACCCGGTCGGTCTTGGGATCAAGTTAACTTGATATCAAGTTAACTAGGCGTTTGCCAAGTTCGAAAACGGCCTTAGCCAGGGAAACGTTTAAATTTCGTGTCCCACGTCTATTGAATTACTTTTTCGTGGCTTTTTTCGATACAAATGACTCGAAATTCACACCAAGAGGACTACATACGGGAGGCCCCAATTCATTTCTTAGAAGCTTGATTTATGTTGCCAATTTGAGCATATTTTAAAAGTTTTTTTTTATTTCTGCAGTGGGGCGATGAGTGCAAGGCGATCCATTTATTTTCAAATTATAAAACAGGATATTTGGACTCGCAAGGAAGAGCTTTGAAAATGTATGAATTCGATAGATTATATTATCATGAATGTAAATTTTGGTTAACAGCCCTTTTCAATGTGAATTGGGTGACAGCAGATCTAGCGGTCGACTGGAGGATATTTAAATATTCGTCATTCACCCCCTCATTTCACCCCATGATATACAATGCGGAATTGACGTTGACGAGAACAGAAAAAATTTTTCTGAAAAAAGTATCTAACAATTTTTTCTGGCGAAAATGAAGGAGGCTGATAACGCTGCTGGAGTGCGTTTACAGGTGTTCTTTTAACGTTCCTGTGCGTTCTTTGGCGTTTTCATAGTGTTTATTGATGTTCATCCACGTTAATCTGTGTTTCCCTCACTGTTCTAATGCGTTCGTAAACGCTGTTCCGAAGACCTAGGTCTGAAACGCCCGAGAAAACGCCTACTGAGAGTGTTTGCATTTATGTTCTGGAACACTCAAGAACGCTATCCGACTGAGCTGTCATGGAACGCAGATGAACGCTGCAGAAAATGTTTTGAAACATGTTGGAACGCTCCAAAAGCCATGATGCAGTATTACTATTTTGATGGCAAATCCATTGTGAGAATAACTTCAACTCCACTAACAAATTTATTGTGAGAATAAGCTTCTGAGAAATAACAAAGCGCACCCAATCCTCAAACATCAATATCTAATAGACATCTAATGGATATCTTTTAGCGGTCCATCTTCATCTGTGCATTTAGTGAAAACACAGCCGTTTTCTTTCCGGTAGTCTTCAAGGGAATAAATGCATCCTTTCTATTTCTTTGTGCCAACCCACACAGCACAAAAATCCAAATCCGTCGCTTGCGAGCCGTGAATTCCGGGTGTCTAGTTTCCCAAATGCATATTCAATATTGATAATAAATTAATAATAGCATCCATAGTGTGGTCTAACGCGGCATGAAAATTGGGTCAATCTTATTTCTTTCTCAATTCTACTTCGAAATAATGTATATTAGAAAGCCAATAATAATGTGTTATAAAGAAAAGCCGTATATGCATCCCTGACGTCAGATATGAGCTTATAAATCATCAGCCTTAGGTCATAAACGTCAGCTATGTTGAAATCGCGTATTAAGAGCAGAGCCATATCTAACGAAGCGACTACACTCTTTATAAAGCATAAATACACTTAGTCAATCCAGATATGAAATAGAGTAGTGGTAGAATGTAAGTCTCCTGCGTGAAAGGTCTTCAGTTCGAACCCCCTAGCCAGTAAGAATTTATTCGATGTATATGATTACCGTTATGCGAAGTAATAAAATAATAACTTCAAAGGTCTTTAAGGGCACAAAGTTTATTTATATAAATAATTTTATTATGACAAATACCCAAATTCCAAGATGAGTGCCTAACGTTCATATTACATTATGTTGATGAACGCTCTCATCACCACAGACAGGATTTTCTGAAATGAACGTAAACGCTCTGAAACGCTGAAGATTGTGACCCACAGGGCGTTTACGAACACTCGAGAACGTAGCTAAACGCTCTGTAGTGTGTTTGAGATCACTCCAAGGCATTCACATTTACGCTCGAGAACACACTGGGATGGTGTTCTCCGCAATTTATGAACACCTCCGTGGTTCGTTCCTAAACGCTCAGAAAACGCTCTCATTTTCGCTAGGGTTAGCACATGCAATTATTTTCAAATTCGGTTTTTCAAAGTGTTTCTCTCTTCCCTAATGGGAAAATAGAAGTATATACGGAAAAATCATATATTAACGAGCAGCAAATGTTGAAATAATAATCCATTCGCTGATAAAAAGTTTCCGCACCCATTCTTTCCATATCGTTTGAAATACTGATAAAAACTAAATGTTTACAAATGTTAAATGTTTCCCTCTACCCTCCCTCTACCTTCCATCCCCCGCCCCCACCTTTCTCACCAACACGGTCCTCCTAAGGGTTTTCCCTAATTCTCACCATAACCGCCACCCCTCACCTCTCTCCGGGTTCCCCTCCCCCCCTCCTAGCACCCATTCTTCCACCCCTCTCCAACCTCCCCCAAGACCCTTCCAGGTATATATTTGCTTGAATTTTAAAATTTTTTGTACTTGAAAATGACCTCTATGTGTCGAAACATGTCGTACCAAAAAAATAAATCAGTGGAAGGAAACGAAGTCGTTTTTTCATTTGTGAATATCAACTTCCACATAGTTGAGCCTGATACCAGTGAACGTATAAAAACTAAATGTTTCTTTCATCTTAGAAAGACTGCCATCGTTCATTGCATTAATTGTTAACTCAAAACGAAGTATTCGCCTTTAACTAGTCAAGAAAATCTGCGAGTGGTTACAAGTACAAATTTGAGAGAAATGGTACTGTATTATACTTTTTGTCGAAGGTAGAGGTAGTTTTAAGAAAGAATTAGTCGTATTCTAGCACTATTCTTGAATTTCCGCACCAAGTATTAATATAAAAAAGGTGGCTTTCCAGATACACAATCCATTATTTTTCTACTTAATCACCTGAAAGAGTTATTCTTGCGCCAACCTGTTGCGGTCCCATGATAACAATAATTTTGTTATTGAAATTACCGTTGCGCAAATCCACTTAATTGGCTTTGGACCAAGTAAAAACTGGAGCGGTAGCGCCGGACGACGATAACTCCGCTACCACGCACTCCACCGAGGCATCAAACCTCGAAAGAGCCTTGGGTGAGAGAATTGCAGAAAGCCGCGAGGTAGAGCGATGTTGCCAAACCGAGGACGCCACTTGCTGCGCAGAATGAACGGAGATAACCGCGACCAAGTTATACGCCGCAGTCAGCGCCACTCGGCCCGGAATTATGCTGAACTAACAATATACGAAATTTGTACATACTGCCAACAAATTGGCGTCCATACTAATTTTCGGAAATGGGGTCTACATGATGTAAATAGTCGATTCCAGTGATTTTTACACGTTTGTAATCCGGCGTCCGGTATACGGCAGCCAAATTACACTCGGACGCCAGATCAAATGCAACTTGCTCATTAACGGGTGCCAAAATGATAGCGGGATTTATATATATATGTATATATATATATATATATATATATATATATATATATATATATATATATATATATATATATGTATGTATATATATATGTATATATATATATATATATATATATATATATATATATATATATATATATATATATATATATATATATACAATTAAAGAGGAAACTTACAGGGGGTAAAAAGACGAAAGTAAAGAGAGTCTTACTTAGAGACGTTTCGGGTGTTATCCCTTCTTCAGTCACACAGAGAATGCACTGCTCCAATGAGGGTAGGAGAGGGGAGGTTATGAGAGGGGGGACTGGGGAGGTTAATAGTGCTGGGCCTGGCTGATGGGGCTGGGGGAAGGTTGATACAAAGTTATGATGATAGGGGACTGGGAAGAGCCCTGAGGGGGGACTGGGGAGGTTAATAGTGCTGGGCCTGGCTGATGGGGCTGGGGGAAGGTTGATACAAAGTTATGATGATAGGGGACTGAGAAGAAGTTTTTATCACTGCAGTCCCATAAACCAATTTTCTGGGTCCGATTTATCGACGACATCTTCCTCGTCTGGACACACGGTCCTCAATCGTTGTCCACCTTCCTTTCTGACCTCAATTCCTCGTCTTCTGTCTCATTCACCTCCACCATCTCCTCCACCCACCTTACATTCCTTGATACTGAAATTTCTCTCTCTGAGAACAAATTTCTTACCTCCCTGCATATCAAACCCACCAACCGTCAACAATATCTCCATTTTAGCAGCTGCCACCCTTACCATACGAAACGATCCATTCCATTCTCCCTATCTGTTCGTGCGCATCGAATCTGCAACTCCAAAAACTCTCTCGACCACCACCTTCAAAATTTAAAAAATGCTCTCCTTAAACGCGGCTACCCCTCCCCTCTCCTTGATAGTCGCATCCTACCCTCCACCACACCTTATACTCCTCGTCCCAGACCCACCTCCGAATCGCCTTTAAACCTTTGCACCAAATTCTTTCCGGGGCTTCATCGAGTTAACCTCACCCTCAAATCACTGTTCCCTATATTGCGAGACAGCCCACTCACCGCAGATTTAATTCCCAAATGTCCCACCCTCACCTTCAAAAGACAAGCCAACCTGCGCAATATTCTACGCCCCCGCCAATCCCCTCCCACCATTTCTCCTCCTCAAGTCCCTGGTACCTTTCCCTGCCATAGACCTCGCTGCAAAACCTGCCCCCTAATACGCAGCCTCTCTACTTTCCAAAGCCCTAACAACCCGACCCCATTTCCTATCTCTTGCCATGGCAGCTGCACCTCTTCCAATGTAGTTTATCTCCTGCAATGCAAATCATGCCCCTCTTTTTACGTCGGGGAAACTAGCAATCCCTTATCCATCCGTATGAACGGCCATAGATCCTCTCCTCCCAACTTTCCTGTTGCCAAACATGCCTCTACTCACAATCTTCACTTCGACTCCTGTTTCCACCTCACCATCCTCCACGCCCTCCCCGCTGATGCTTCCAATACAGAACTTAGAACTACTGAGATGGCAATAATCTGGTTCTGCAAAGCTTTTTCCCCCCCTGGACTCAATATTCTCCATTAGCTCTCTACTCCTCTCTGTTTCTTGCCCCTGCCCCCCCCCCCCCATTCCCAACTTCCACCACTCACTTCCCCTCAACTGAGTTAGCCTGTCTTTACCTCCCCTTACCTGTCACCGCCCCTCCATTACATTGTTGCTACTCCCGTCCCTTCCATGTTAGTCACCTCCCAGTCCCCTTTCGTTATTTTGTTGCAACTTTCCCTCTGTTCAGTCAGCCAGACCTTGGATCATTCACCTCCCTGATCATTCTGTTACTTTGTTGCTTCTAACCCCCCCTCCCCGCGCCTTCCCAGCTCCTGGCTCTTCCCAGTCCCCTATCATCATAACTTTGTATCAACCTTCCCCCAGCCCCATCAGCCAGGCCCAGCACTATTAACCTCCCCAGTCCCCCCTCTCATAACCTCCCCTCTCCTACCCTCATTGGAGCAGTGCATTCTCTGTGTGACTGAAGAAGGGATAACACCCGAAACGTCTCTAAGTAAGACTCTCTCTTTACTTTCGTCTTTTTACCCCCTGTAAGTTTCCTCTTTAATTGTGTTTGTGGCCATTTGGCGAAGTTTTCCATTGTGTATATATATATATATATATATATATATATACATATATATATATATGTGTATATATATATATATATGTGTGTGTGTATATATATATATGTATATATATATATATATATATATATATATATATATATATATATATATATATATATATATATATATATATGTATGTATATATATATATATGTGTGTATATATATATATGTATATATATATGTGTGTATATATATATATATATATATATATATATATATATATATATATATGTATATATAAGGTCACAGGCGTGACTGGCAGTTACATATAGAGCACAAAAAAAGTAAAACTCACAGAAATTTTGATATATTTCGGCGGACACAACCGCCTTCATCAGAATGTTAGAAGGTAGTATATATATATAATGAATGGAAAATTCACGAAAAACAGGGAAATACACAATTTTAATTTTTTTGGGGGGGGATGGAATATTCTCAAAGCAAGTGACAATTATGAAAACAATTTTTTTTTAAAGATATTGGTGACAAAAACAATGGAAAAAGAAAAAAAACATTCCATGCAATAGCATTGAACCTTACCCCTCGCATACCGCTCGGGTAGTGGCGAGGGCAGTCTATTGGGTTTAATTGGCTTTCATCTGATTTTTTCAAAATTCTTAGTTTAAGCAATAGCCGTGAGTGAGCTTAACTGTTAGGGTTTAAAAGATGAGAAAGGTATTGTTCTTGAGGCAATTTTATTAGTAATGAAATGAAACTATCAAAGAAGAACAGTTAATTACCGTTTAAAATAAATAGACGGAAAAACACAGACCTGCACCGTCGGTTAGTGTCGAATAGTACGCGTTAATTTTTTTTTGAGGCTTTTATATAAAAACTCCAATTTTTGGCTACTTATCCGCAATTTGCATGTTAAAGGCGCATACAACTGTAAACGTTGAAGGCCATATATGCACTAGTAAAGATATGACAGGCATTTCGCAGGGATTAAATAAGGTATCATTTTCATATAGTCCCATTTTGGGGGATTGTTGTGAAATGAATATGAGAGACAAAGAATAGTTAATGAAATTATCATAGTAAGCATTTTAATAGCAACAAAAGAAATGTCTAACTTCAGTAAAGTATTTAACCGTTCAGGAGCAACACAGTAAATACCAGAAGCTTCCGCGCCAATCGATCAAAAAATTCGCCATTTTTACTTTTTGTTTTGAATTTTGTATTTTGAAAGTGTGTGTTATCACTATAAGTCCATAACAGACATATCAAGTAGCACATGAATGCCAAATTCCAAGTTCAAATATGCACTAATAGCGACAAAAGAGGCTTTTCATAAGGATGATTGGGGTATTCATTTTCATAGTCAGAAATTTGGGGATTGCTGTCAGATAATTATAGACAATAGATTACAAAAAGTTGTATTGCCATTTACGGCCTTTTATTGCCTACTATAAAAAATTATAACATTGGTAAAATGTTTAACCGTTAAGAGGCAACAAACCGAAATCCAGAAGCCGGCGTTACAACTGAGAGAATTATCCGCCATTTTTAATTTTTTCGGCCATTTTTAGATATAAGGTCGGAGTTTAAACTATTTAGCCTTAAAAATCATGTTATGATGCTTATGCATGGCAATTTTCAAGGCCATATGTGCAATAGTGGAGACGTGATGGGCATTTTACCGTGATTAAATGGGGAATCATTTTCATAAAGTCAGATTTTGGGGGATTGTTGCGAGATATTCATGAGTGATCGGAAAAAACTAATGGTATCACCTTAAACAACATTTAATTAGCTACAAAAATAATTCACTGCGATACTGTCATTCCTTTGTTACACTGCATTCTTAGCCTCTCCGTCTCCTTTCGGGCAATTAATTGTATTTGTTTCTCAACAATTGCCGCTTCCGCGCTTGCTCTCTCCGACATCTGGTCTATCTTTACGTCGTATTCTTGTATCCTTTCGCTAACCATATCGAATATTCTCTTTGTTTCTTCAGCGATGATTTCCATCTCCCTCATTGTCCTCTCTCGTAGATCTTCCATTTCCGCGCGAACTTCAATCTTCTCTTGTCGGGCATCTTCTTGTAATTCTTTTATTTCTTTTCCAAGCTCCTTCTGCCCCTTCTCCATGTCTTCTCTGTGTGCAGTTAGCTTTTGATTCCATTCCTCTCTTGCTGCTTCTACTCTCTCCTCAATATGTTGCTTCATTACCTGTTGAATTTCTACTATTCCGTCTGCTTGTTTATTTATTATTTCTCTTAATAATCCTTCCATGTTCGTTCTCTGTTCTTCTTGCAATCTCTCCTTCTCATCTCGTTCTCTCATCTCTCTTTCTCTCTGCTCCTCCTGTTCTCTTTTGAATTCCTTCAGCCACGTAACTACGTCGGGTTCTGCTGTCTGTACTTCTCTTATTTTAAATTGATGTGTGTCTATATTAATTCCCTTTTCCTCGAAAGCGGCTCGCAGTCTATCCATTAATTCTCGTTTTATCCCGACGGCACACAGTGGGACCAAATCCCCAAAACATGGCCAAAAGTCCAAAAATAAAGTATTACAAATACGTTTTTTCTCTTTGAAACTCAAAAGAGAGATGTTTAGGGCATATTATAGTAACAAAATTTATTAATTTTAGTGCACATTTGATATTTGAATTGCACCTATAATTGACTGTTCTGTCCTTGCTCTACGTCAGCGGTTTTTTGAACTAATATTCAACTACCACTTATTTCTTAAATAAGAATAATTTTGCCATTAAGCATAAATAAATGTATGCTTTGAGGTTTGATCTTTGAGTTCAGGTGACTAAAAATTTCATTTGCTTATATTAATTGGTATTAGGGAACGCATTTTTAAAATAATGCATTTTTAATGCGTTTGATGAATTAATGGAGACCGAAAAAAAAATCTTGATATATCCTGCGTTCTTTCCATTACTATATTGAAGTAAACACTTCTAACTTGTTTCTCTAAAAAAATTACGTGCTACTATGTGCTACCTTAGAAGATAATGTATATCACCAGAGACACTGCGTGTAGCTGACTGCGAAGTTAGGGCTTAGGGCTAAGAAACGTATTTAGGGCTTTGAGGGAGCATTGGTAGCTTTTGAGACAGACTTTTTATAACATTGTAACTAACGGAAATATACATAGAAAGGGAGTGCTTTTGAGAAACGTGAGTAAATATACGTTTAGCTGAGTAAGAATCAGTCTTGGACTGGATCTCGCTTCGAGTGCAGTTGAGTGAATTTCGTTGTGAAACGTTTTCTTGGGTCTGATTCGACTTCGCAATTGTGTTTGTGAAATTTTAAACATGTCATTCGTGACTACTTATCGTCAATTGTATCATTTGTTGATGGAGAAGTCCCCTAATCCCTGGAATGTACGATACATGCATGCTGATGGTTCTGTCAGACAGAATTTGCTACAGGGCATATCAGAGGATGATTGGAATAGAGTAAAATTATGTTCCCACAAAATATACTCCGCCATAAAGAAGAAGTGGGACAACACATGTAGAGTTGAGGAAAAGTTTTTCATCAAATACAACTCATGGCTTGATACAAGTGTTACATTATACATTCCCAGCGTAGACCTTCCAAGTGGTAAAGAAACAGGTAAGAAGGCAAATTGGTGCTTATTATCAATCTCATTGAATGAGCGAATACAGTTTATATTTACATTAGTTATGTTTTGATCTCTGTGCAGCTATGGGTAGACCTGAGAAGGGTTTCTCTTCTTCTCCTGAAAGGAGTAAAAGAAGAAAGGTTGAGGAGCTAAGAAAGGGTGCATCTCCGGAAGTCCTTGCGTACGCTACCCAAATGAGCCTTCGTTCTGCAGGAAAGATGGATGAATCTAAGCTGGTAAAAGAAGCCGTTTTAACGACCCCAACTCGCGCAGAAAAGATAAACTCTGCTTACCATCATCATCAATCGAGTGTTATAACCCCCTACACTCCCCGAGAAGCGTTGTCACTTACCCTTGAAACCGATCTGTCTAAAACAAACTATCAAACAATAAGAATGGAAGCTAAATCTCGAGGAGCAAAGCTGTATCCATCTTACAAGAAAGTTAGGAACGCAAAACATGAGTGCTATCCGCCGGAAGAAAGTTTAACCGTTACGGAATCAATATCGGAAATTAAACTTCAGGCTCTGTTAGATCTGACTGTGAGCCGAATAGTAGAGCTACAAAAAAGTTATCTTTTTAATCTTCCCTCTGATGTGCGAAAGAATTTGTACTTAATTTCAAAGTGGGAATGTGACGGTAGCAGTGGACATTCCGCTTACAAACAAACGAGTGGACATGAATTAGTGTTTGACAGAAGCTTGTTCATGACGTGCTTAGTGCCTCTTCAGCTTTATGGCTTGAGTCGCGATAGCGGGAATAAAATTATCGTGTGGCAAAATCCGCGTCCATCGTCTACTAGATATTGCAGGCCAATTAAATTAGAGTTCATTGCTGAAACTTCAGAAAAAATAATGGCAGAAAAGGAAAGAATGGATTGTCAGATAGCTAATCTACAACCTACAACATTGGAAGGAGAATCCGTATCTTACATAAAAGTGCAACACCAGCTAGCAATGACAATGATAGATGGGAAGACCTGCAATGCCATTACGGAAACTGCCTCTTCTCAAAGGTGCAATATGTGCGGTGCTACTCCGAAAGAAATGAACGATATTGACTTTGTTTTAGAGAAAAATGTCAATGAGAGTGTTAGTCAGTATGGGCTGTCAACTTCGCACGCCTACATACGCTTTTTAGAGTGGTTTCTTCACCTTTCTTTCAGACTGCCATTTAAATCTTGGTTTAAAAATAAAGTACTCAGGAATCAAATTGATGAGAGAGAGTTAAAAATACAGCAGGAGTTTAAGAACAAAATGGGCCTTTTAATTGGAATGATTCTTCAAGGAAAAGGAACAACACATGACGGAAATACAGCACGTCGTTTTTTTGAGAATCCCATCTATCTGCAGAAATCACTGGTGTTAGCGAAGAACTCATCAAGAAATCAGTTACAATCCTAAGGGTCTTATCGAGTGGTTTCGCGGTTGACGCTGAAGCTTTCGGAGCCTATGCCTTAGAAACAGCGCGTTTGTACGTCAAAGAGTATAGTTGGTATCCCATGCCTACATCACCGCACAAGATCCTTATTCATGGAGCAACTGTGATATCTGTCGCCCTTCTCCCAATAGGGATGCTTGGTGAAGAAGCTCAAGAGGCCAGAAACAAAGATTTCCGACGTTTTCGGGAACATCGATGCAGAAAAACGTCGCGAGTGGAGACGAACTTGGATTTGTTGCACATTCTTTTAACATCCTCAGATCTAATCATCTCATCACTTCGTCCACTTCCTGCAAAAAGCTTCCGCAGCATTACACCTGAAATGCTAGCTCTTTTAAAGGAACCTGATGTTCCCGGACTTCTGGAACATTAGGATCAGATTGCCGAGGTTCGTATTGCATTTGAGCGTAGTTTTTACAGATTTTTCAAAGTGAATTTTATGTGTTGTTTTTCAAGGAAACATATAGTTACTTGCATAACTTTTCTATTATAAACATATAAAAAAAGGTCTCATTGCATGCATATTTTAAGTGTAACTTTCAAAATAAAAGTCAATATAGTGTAGATTACGCGCGAAACAAAATCCCATGGACGAAGGACGAATGAATGCAGCATAACTTCCTTGCTAACTGCATGTAAAGTTATGTTAACAGTAGATTTCAGTTCTCTATTACTCACTGTTGTAATGCACATTGAATTTTATGCTATTCCCGTGAAAACAATGGCTTTTAAGAGCGAAATAGACTTTTGGCCACGTTTTAGGGATTTGGCCCCACTGTGCGGCATTCAAATCCAGCTCCCTTAATTCCTCTTGAATATCCGCCTTCTTCAATTCCCTCAAACATTTCACTATTGTTGCCATTTTGTCCAAGTTCACGCGTCCTCGTCCGAGAGTTCACTAATTGTTAATGTGTGTAATTGTTACTAGTACGCGCGTGCAAATGTTTACGTATCTCGCCTTTCCCAGGTTATCCTCGTGGTTTAACAATCACCGTGGCCTAACAATATATCCTCCCATACACGTTAATTTAAAACACAATTTTCACTACGCACTCGCGTCGAAAATCTGTCGCCCTAAATTCTATCGTGCATCGAGTTTCAATAATGCCTCGTACTGATTTCAATCGTGCCCGCCACGTTGCGGCGCCAAAAATGTAACACGTATTTCCTTCCTTATTTTTCTACTTTGTATTATTTTGCCCCAGCTTGCTCGTCGGAAAAGAAAATACATGAAACGTAAAAGGTTTAGAGATACGGTTGCAATTTACTTAACAAAATGAAATATTCAATTTACAGACAATTTAAATTATGAAAATAATTACTTATATCCTAAGGTCATGACTAACTGTATATTCTAATTTACACACAAATTTGGCATATGAATAATTATTCCTTCTTTTAAGTATATTGTCCAATTATTTGCCACACTTCTCCACTTAAACTTTTCACAACATCCAGTCACAAACTTAATTCTTGGCCAATTAAAAACCTCTTGCCTTATGGCTTCTTGTATCTTATATGAAAATAAAAGTTTATAGTTACAACCCAATTATTCGACGACACAGGTTGGCTTGTCCCTCTGTGGTCTGGAAAATCCTCTCAGCCTGCGTAGCGTTCGTCCTTGGCGGGCCCTCAGCTCTTGGGTCTCGTCCTGTTGTAAGATCTCCCGTTCCTCTCCTTAATTCCAGCTCCTTTGTCAATTCTCCTTTTCTACGTGGGCTATGTCTCGCACGAAGCCACACTCTGGAACTTTCCTCTACCAAAACTTGCGTGCACGTCCTGGCACGACCGTACGCTCCGACGGTTTCTTCTACACTCCCTAGCTATTTTTGTTGCCGACGCTTCCACTCCTTCGGTCTATTGTTTATTCTCAATTCACAATATGGTGGGTCCCTTATTGTTATAATAAGCCATGAGGTGGTAAAAGAAAAATGGCGAGGCCAGCGATATGTTACATTGCCCCGTCGAAAGAAAATTTTATTTATGTTAATCTAAATAAATTTTGTTTCGAAAACCTCTAATTTTAAATTTTGATGGTGGCCCCGACACCTCTAATTTGACCGATGCTACTCTCCTAAAATAGTCCAACAATTCCAACCTGTGTGTTTTACAATAAATGCTTACAAGACTAAAGTTTAAATTCTTATGATCTATATTCTTATTGCTACACATATAAAATCAAGACACATTTTGCCTCCCTCCAAATACCAATAAACGAATAAGCACATCTTTCCTTTCCAATGTAAACAAACAAATATACCCTCTAATTACAAAATACAACACTCTTCTTGTGAACGCAATGAGTTCTTATCAGTCCGCGCACTCATTCTAACTCCGTAACTAACGAACGTAGAAGCAAACAATATGCGTTTCACGCGATGTAATGAGTTTTCATTTTCAAAAAGTCTGACTTTTGGGGATTGTTGTGAGATAAACATGCATAATAAAAGACAATTGATGGTACCTACATTTAGGCCAATGTATTGTCTATTAGAAAAATTTAAAACATTGGTAAAATGTTTAACCGTTCAGAGCCTACACACTGTAATCAAGAAGCCATCGTCACAACTGAGCGAAAAATCCGCCATTTTTCGATTTGTTTCAGCCATTTGTAGATATAAAGTCGGTAATTTGACAAAACTACCTTCATAATCATGTAATGCTGCTCATGCATGGCAACGTATAAGGCTATAGATACAATAGTAGAGACGTGACGGGAATTTGACCGTGATATAATGGGGTATCAATTTCATAAAGTCAGATTTTCGGGGATTGTTGTGAGATATCCTTTAGCATAGGAAAAAACTAAAGGTATCCATTTGTACGTCATTTAATTTGCTATAAAAATAATTCATAACATTGGTCAAATGTCTTACCGTTAAGAGGCAACACAATGAATTCCAGTGACCTACGCCGCCACTGAGCGAAAAATCCGCCATTTTTTTTATTTTTTTCGCCATTTTGTTAATAGAATGTCGGCGTTTTCGCAAAATATCCATAAGGACCATGTAACGTACCCGTAAGTCTGCCAAATATCAAGGTCATATCTCCGCTATTGGAGATGTGACGGCTCGAAACATGTTTGAAAATGTAAAATCCGACAAATTCCGACTTTGGCACCATCTTACTCCGAAACTAACAAACGTAGAAGCAAAAAATTTTCGTCATTGTGTTGAGCGTTTAGTTTCCAACAAAATCCCGCCCTATATTTTTAGATCAAATTAACCGTTAAGACGCTCGAGCGGTAAAACCGAGAAAACCGGTACATTTTTCACTAAATTTCGGGTTTAGAGACCTCTGGTGGGTAAACTACGAGATCTATAAAGACAAAAGTGGCATCCTCTTGTAGAAAATTCAATTCCTTACTCTGAATTTTTCGTCAGATTCGTGATCCGAGCAATAGTTTAAAAGATATTAAAGGAGAACCGAAAGTCTAATATTCGAAAACGTCGAAAAACCGCCATTTTTATTTTTTTTCGGCAAGTTCCGGTTAGAAATTCCCAATTTTCGGAATTTTTCCTCCGATGAATTCTTTCATAGAATGTCCGTGCCAAATTTCAAGATCCCAGCACATCTGAAAGTGGTCGGGAATTTGTATACATGAATCAATTACACAAAGGGCTGTCCTTACACAAGCAATAATGATAACGACACAAAGTCAACGACCTAATTAAGAACATCCATTCCTTAGCCAAACTTGTGAAAAGCAGTCGTTTCATGCGGTATGTAAAGGCGCATAAAACTCTAAACGTTGAAGGCCATATATCCGCTAGTAAACACATGACGGGCATTTCGCAGGGATTAAATATGGCATCATTTTCATATCGTACCATTTTGGGGATTGTTCGTGAAATTAATATAGGAGATAGAGAAAAGGTAATGGTGTAATCATATTTACCATTTTAGGAGCGACAAGAGGAATATCTAACGTCAGAAAAATATTAAACCGTTCAGAAGCAACACACGAAATACCAGAAGCTTGCGCACCAACCGAAGAAAAAATCCGCCATCTTAAATTTTTTGGTGGTTTGTGGGAAAAAAGGCGGTGTTTTCACTAATAATCCATAACTGTCATGTTTAGTAGCATATGTATGCCAAATATAAAAGTCAAAAATGCGCTCATAGCAACAAAATGGGTATTTAACAGCGATAAAATGAGTTTTCACTTTGAAAAAGTCTGACTTTGGGGGATTGTTGTGACATAATCTTACAAAAGAAAAGAAAATTGATCGTACCTACATTTAGGCCAATAAATTTTCGATTATAAAAATTTATAACATTGGTAAAATGTTTAACCGTTCAGAGGCTACACACCGTAATCAAGAAGCCAGCGTCACAAATGAGCGAAAAATCCGCCATTTTTAAATTTTTTCGGCCATTAGTAGATATAAAGTCGGTAATTTCACTAAAAAAAACCTTCATAATCATGTAATGCTGCTCTTGCATGCCAACTTTAAAGGCTATATGTGCAATAGTAGAGACGTGACGGGCATTTTACCGGGTTCCGGTTGGAAATTCCCGGTTTTCGGAATTTTTCCTCCGATGAATTCTTCCATAGAATGTCCGTGCCAAATTTCACGTCCTTATACCATCTAGAAGTGGTCGGGAATTTGTATACATGAGTCGGTGAGTCATTTACACAAAGGACTGTAGCGAACTTCCGATATTAATTATTTGTTTTAACGTACCTATTACTAATCTAATCCCCTTGTGTATAATACTTTTACACTAAGCACTTTTATACGTGGAAAACTAAAATTAATGAGTACCCTACGTTGACGTAAGTACATATTGAAATTTGCGTGTACACACTTAATATTGCATTACATCAGTCAATTTATTACGCGAGCTGCATTTTCGAATCGGGTAAATGGGAAGTGAACGCCTGAAAAACTGCAAGACATGCTGTAAAATGAAAAGGACTCTTCAACCGAAAGGCGGGAAAAGAGAGGCCTAATCATCATATGCATCTTAACAAATCATCATCTTTATAGAGTGAATGGAGTCGACATATACGGATTAACACTCAAAATTCAAATCGACATTGAAGAATACAGATTGTAAGCTCCTTCCATTAAATATTCCTCGCGCTACGGTGGAAAATCGACTAGTAGAAAATACGAATCTTTTAAAAAAATTGAATAAACCTTTAGAACAAACAACATTCAATCCAGTTATTAAAGGGTCGAGCAATGTATCATCTGATCAGAATCCTTATATTAGTGCGCAGTGCAAAATGTGACATGCAAAAGAAATAGGAGATATAACTGGTTTACCTGAGGATGAGTCTTGGACCCCCTGGATGTCCCTACTCACACACAAGATTATCTTCGATGTCCCTCTAGAAATCACTGCGTTAAGACGAAGAATCACCTCAGTGATGAGCTTAGTTATCTCAGAGGAAAGCAGAACACCTCGATAACCTTAGCACTGATAGCAGAAATGCCGAGAATGAAGTGGCGTTGGTCATCAGCACGTGCTGTAATTGTTTGGCCCGCGAGGAGAGGGAAAGGTGGAGGTCGATGGGTTAATTTTTGCAGCGGAAGTTGCCGCTTAATTAATCAACGGCATACAATGTTTGAGACTATTTCAATCGAGAAATTTTTTAATTGTTGGCGCGCGGGATTGTTGGCACGATTCAAGGGCGCGTACGCGGAAATTTGTTGGATAAGAAGTCAACATTTATTTAGAATGAATACGTACATAAATAATTCCAAATGAACGAGACCACTTATGGATGGTGTCGTTTCATTGGGAAATTGGAATGCACGGTCAAATGGAATGTTTATTTATTTTTAACACGGTTACAATAGGAATCATAAACAGAACACTAAGTACACATTTTAGTCCTTGTCAATGGCTTTTGAATTAATTTATTACCGATATCACAGCTCTCCTAACGTACGATTAGTAGGCCTAAAACTATAGTAAATACGGTATTCTTATTACATTTCGACGTTTGGCGGGTTTTTATTGGTGCATCATGGGTACTACCTACATCATATATATATATTGTCTTAAGCACACAATAATTGGCTATATAGTGAATTAACAACCACTCCGAAGACGTTATAAGTCTGAGCTATTGCTCATCAAGTAACTCAACTCAAGTAAGTACTCAAGTAAGCCAACTCGGAAGAATTCAGAATTGTCCGCCATTTTTATTTCTTTCCGGTAGGATCGATACAATCACCTTGAAATAGTTTACATTTTCTAACGTCAAATACAGTCTCCCATGTACTTACAAAGTTTAAAGGAACTCGGTCGGCAATAAGGCGACGAAATGATGTTTTAATCTTTAGAAAATTGTAATTTTCGGGAGATATCTAAAGATTGTTTAATTTTTATCTCGGTAACCAAGGGAGACGAAAAAAATGTTACCCCCAGACAGTGAAGAACATTGTAGGCATATATAATGCATTTTTCACGTTGTCGATATCGCAAACCGTCGTCGAGTACAGCAATAAATATTTTAAAAATACACTTATTTCCGTTAAATTTCGGATCGGATGGCTTTTTCGCAACAATGCACGTAAAAAACAATAAAAAAATTACAAGGAAACGTGACCACATATATTAGCTTTTATAAAAAAACAACAACCATCCGTATCGCATGCATAGTTTAGGAGAAATTAAATAAAATCCAAAAGCCCGTCCCGATAAAGTGCGAATCAGAACGCCCCAATTTGGGGATTGTTCGTGAAATTAATATGAAAGATAGAGAAAAGATAATGATGTCATCATATTTACCATTTTAGTAGCAACAAGAAGAATTTCTAACGTCAGCAAAATATATAACCATCCAGAAGCAACACACGAAATACCAGAAACTTGCGCGCCAACAGAACGTAAAAATCCGCCATTTTAAAGTTTTTTGGCGGTTTATAGTAAAAAAAGGCGTCGTTTTCACTAATAACCCATAACTATCATGTTTAGTAGCATATGCAAGCCAAATATCAAGGTCAAATATGCGCTTATAGCAAATAAAAGGGCATTTCACAGCGATAAAATGGGTTTTCATTTTCAAAGTGTCTGACTTTGGGGGATTGCTGTGAGATAATCTTACATAATAAAAGAAAATTGATAATACCCTCATTTAGCGCAATTTAATGTCTATAAGAAAAAGTTATAACATTGGTAAAATGTTTAACCGTTCAGAGGCTACACACCGTAATCCAGAAGCCTGCATCACAAATGAGCGCAAAATCCGCCATTTTTACATGTTTTCGGCCATTAGTAGATATAAAGTCGGTAATTTCACTAAAAAACCTTCAAAATCATGTAATGCTGCTCATGCACGCCAACTTTCAAGGCTATATGTGCAATAGTAGAGACGTGACGGGCATTTTACCGTGATGAAATGGGGTATCATTTTCATAAAGTCAGATTTTTGGGGATTGTTGTGAGATATCCTTGAGAGATACGAAAAACCTAAAGGTATTTAATCATACGTCATTTAATTAGCTACAACACTAATTCATTACATTGGTAAAAAGTCTTGCCCTACAGAGGCAACACAATGAATTCTAGAGACCTACGCCGCCCCTGAGCGAAAAATCCGACATTGATTTTTTTTTCGCCACTTTGTTCATAAAAAGACGGCGTTTCCGCTAAATGTCCATAAGGACCTTGTAACGTACCATACATCTTTCACGTTTCACGGTAATATCTCCACTATTGGAGACGTGACGGCTCGAAACATGTTTGAAAATTTAAAAATTCCGACAATTTCCGACTTTGGCGCCATCTAACTCCGAAACTAACTAATTTAGAAGTAAACAATTTACGTCATTGTTTAGATAGTTTAGTTGCCTTTAAAAAATCCGCTCACTATTTTGAGATCAAATCGACCGTTTAGACGATATAGCACAGAAACCGAAAAAAACGGGAAATTTTTAACTAATTTTCGTGTTCAGAGACCTCTGGTGAGAAAACAACGAAGCGTAGAAAGACAACGTATGGCGCAATTTGTATATGAATCGATTTGGTTAAATAAATCTTGCGTCAGATTCGAGATCCGAAGTATAGTTCATGAGATATTAAGTGAGAACCGAATGTCTAATTTTCGAAAAAGTCGAAAAACCGCCATTTTAATTTTTTTTTCGGCGGGTTCAGGTTGAAAATTCCCGGTTTTCGGAATTTTTCCTCCGATGAATTATTCCATAGAAGGTCCGTGCCAAATTTCATGTTCCTACCCTATATACTACGGAATATATATACCTATATATATGTATACTACGGAATACGGAATAGGAGGACGTATCTGAGAGCTGCCGATTGTCTTCTGAAATGTAGTGGAACGTGTCCAGGACAACGACAGTGGCACCTTTGTCAGCTGAGGTGATGACTATATCCGGGTTGCGGATTAACTTTTTGAGCGCCAAGGATTCAGGTTGCGAGAGGTTAGATTTTGGATTAAGGGAATTTAAAAAGGAGGAGCTGGAGATTTGGGACAAAAGGAGGTTAATAAAAACTTCGACCGGATGGTTGGCAGCAAGAGATTTGGGTTCATGGGTAGAGGGTGGTCGGAACTTGAGCAAGGCACTATGAATGGGCTTGGGAAGTGTCTGGGCTTGGGTTTGAGAGTCCCAGAAAACTCGCCATCTCAGGTTCCGGCAAAAATAAGTGCATGTTATTTAGTCTTCTTTATACCATTTTTTGTGCTGCTAAATACTGCTGTGGCGGCGCTATGCGTACACCGCGCACCAGCCGATAGGGCGCTTGGTGACCGGCAATTGTCTGACGAGTTTCGCGACGCGGCCGCCAGAGGTCGTCGACGGCGACCCACGCCACCACCAGGGCGACGCCATGATGCTCTGGGGTAGTGATGGCAAAAACGACTCTTTTAGGTGAGCCGGCTCACGGCACACAGCGCACTTCAAAGAGCCGCTCGCACTGTGCGACTCTTTGGAGGCGTTTTCCTGCGAGGGGGGGGGGGGGGAGTAAGCGAATATTTGAAACGAAACATTTCCCAGATTATCATTTATAATATTTTATGCCTTAGTTACATATTGGCATTTAGAAACAAAATTTGGGATACTTTCTTCCCTGAAAGTTTATTGCGTCTCTCGGTGATTATTTGGCCAGCTTTGGAAAAAATTCTTTCGCTGGGAACCGAGCTCCCAACCACACAGAGCACTTTTTTGGACATATCATAGAGCTCTGGGTACAGAGTTTTCCTTTCACTCCACCACTTCAGAGGGTTATCAGTCCTATTCAAAAGGGGCTCATCAAGGTATCTATTTACTTCAATTATGCCACTTGCTCGTGAATCCGGTTTTTTGTCAATTTTGGCTACACATGAGTCAAATTCTCTCCAAATGTCCGACGTTCCCATTGTTATTCCCACATCAGGAGCTGCCTGCGGGCAAGTGGTGGATATAACCTCTTTATCCTTCCTTATATTTCCAACCTTGGATATTACCCTTTCCTTGCACCTGTCGAAGGCATTTGGGTTGGTGAATCCGAACTTTTTGAATCTAGGATCTAGGAATGTTGCTTCCGCTAAAAGTGTATTTTCCTCCACAGCTTGAAATCTCTTGTCAAGTCCTTCTATTAATTTTTTTGCAAGTGATGTGGCTTTGCTGGGAATGCCTTCTTTTTTGGCCCAGTCACTACACCAGTTTTCCAAGGAATGGGTAAGACGAATGATTTTTGAAATGGTGACATGCTTCTCACTACTAATTTCTTCGGTGACGTCCTTGAATGGCTTTAAAATCTGGCAGCAGCTGGAAATCAAAGCCATTTCACTGCTTGAGATGTTTTCAACATCTGGATATTCTATTGCAATGAGTGACATTACCGACTCTTTTATTTCCAACATTCTCTCTAACATGTCGTGGGTAGAATTCCATCTTGTCTTCACGCTTTGCTTTACTTTTAAAGTGGGACGCTGCAGCTGTATCTGCATGCTCTTCAATTTCTCTGCTGCTTGTGGGCTTCTTTTGAAAAATTCCACTATGGACTTCCCCTTTGCTACCAAATCTAGAATTTCTGCAAGGCTGTGCCGTTTCGGCACGTAGTTCGCTGCGGCGGTGGAGAGGGCAGAACCGGCAGGCGCGGCGCATGCGCGAGTGGCGCAGAGAGACCGGACCGGATCGGGCTGGTCGGGAGCTCAGAAAGAGAGAACGGAGAGGGGAGTTCTGAGGAGGTGGCCACGGAGGAGTGACCACGGCCGAGTCGTTTCACTACATCCTTGAGATTAAGCACTTATTGTACTTCTTTCTTCATCTTAAGGCTGTTGGTGTCAATTCAGTTGTATTGCTTGGTTATTAAATCATAATTTTAAATCAGTGTTACGCCCAGTCGTTTCAAAGTGGTAGCAGAGCGTGGTTGTCCATCGTGTGAGTCCCTTCGCCTAGTCAAATTAGGTCTTGTAGGGTTCGTTTTCTGGTCCTTTGCTTTCCTTTCCATGGTCCAACCTTTTACCTCAAAAAAGCCCTGAAGGACCTCAGAGGCGAGAAGAAACCTTTCCTCCATCCTTGGGTTTCGTTTTTGGTGTTTTTTTTGTTTGAGCAGCTAGGGCGATGGCGAAAGATTTACCGACCGGTACCAGTTGGATCTACGAGCTATCCAAAGAGGAGATTGTAAGACGGGTTCGTGACCTAAGCCTTGAGGAGAGCGGAACTTTGGAGGAATTGCGAAAGCGACTGAGGGATTACGTTACCGTGACGCGTGAAAAAGAAGTTGACACTAAGGTAAGCGCCTGCTCAGAAGGGAGCAAGTGTGATCGTGGAGTGGGAACGGACGCTACCTTAATGGAGCGGCAAAAGTGTTATGCCATGGGGGAAGAAATATGCAGATGGGGTTTACTCTTCGAGGGCCATAGGGAAGAGAGTGTTAATCAGTTCTTAGAAAGGGCCGAATTGTTCAGAGAGAGTCGGGATTTATCGAAAGACGTTATGTGGGACCTTTTGCCCGAGATGCTCCGAAACAAAGCTCTAGAATGGTTCCTCGCGAATAAATTCCATATCTTTTCATGGGACGACTTTTTAGTCGAAGTCCGGAATGCCTTTCTGCCGGCGGGATATGATATCCGTTTGAAACGTGAAATGTTTGCTAGAACCCAAGGGGAAGGGGAGAGAATTGACGAGTTTATAACTGTAATGAGGACTATGAATCGTAGATTAAGAAAACCTTTAGTAGAATCAGAACTGATGTCGCTGGCCTGCGAGAATCTCCATCCTATATATCTGGAAAGGTTTCCGGGGGGAGGTATAGGGAGTTTCTCAGAGATGTTACTCTTCGGTCGTCAAGTTGAGGAAAGATTAGAACGTTGTAGATTGTACAGACCTCCCCCTTTACCAAGAGAACTTTCACATCCCGAGTTCGGATATGAAGGGCGACCAGAGAAAGATGACCGTAGAAGGGAAACTAATGAAGGGCGTGAAAGTTCAAGGGATTGGAGTCATGAGGTACGCTGCTTTAAATGTAATAATACCGGTCACATTTCCAGGAATTGCCGAAATCGCGAACATTCTTTAAACTCGTTCAGCCGGGGAAAAATGGGAGGGGCCCCCAATCCAAGGCTAAATTAACCCTCCATCCAAGTAGTCGCCGCAGTAAAATGGGAGGTATCCGAGCGAAAGCGGCAACAGCACCAAGTTTAGAGGTCAAAATTGGAGAATGTACCTTGGGAGCATTAATTGATTCTGGGGCTACTCGAAGTATAATTAGTCACTCGTGTTTCGAGAGTATCAGGTTAAAAGGGCTTGTAAGTAAAATTGAAGAATCGCGATGCAAATGTTACACCGCTTCTGGAGAACCCTTGAATATTTCAGTATCAGGGGTAGTAAAATTAAGGATAGGTTATTTCACATGGAAATTTCGATTGTTGGTTTGCGATGGGTTGTCACATGAACTTATTTTAGGAGCTGACTTTATGTTGCATACGGGTCTTATTTTGAATTTAGCCGATCAATATTGTTGTTTCAAGTTTGACCGTAATTGCATCCTAAGGCTAGTCTCAGCTAAGAATACGGAGGTTGGTACTAGCAATGTAGATTCCAGGGATGGGGACTTGAGAGGCGAGTACGCGGCGTTGTTAGAGCACCTGCCGGCACGAGAGGCAGAGCAGATACTCAATGTAATTGAACTTTTTCCCGAAGTACTCACAAGGCGTTTGGGTGAGACCAAACTGATTCAATATGAAATTCTCCTTGATGATCCTACACCTGTCAAAAGCCACCCCTATCAGTTAAGTCCCCCGAAGTTGGAGATTTTACGTAAGGAGATTAATGAGCTCCTTGACAAAGGTGTCATTGAAAGGTCAATCTCAGCATATTCATCCCCTTGTTTCTTAGTCCCAAAGGGTGAGGGAAACTTTAGAATGGTCGTAGACTATAGGAAGTTGAACGGGAAGCTTCGGATAGAGTCAGTACCCTTGCCGAATATAAATTCAGCTTTCGACTGGTTTGGAAGGGCTAAGTATTTTACCACAATCGACCTCAATTCGGCCTATTACCAAATCCCCCTGGCAGAATCAAGTAAGCACTTAACTAGTTTCTGCACGGGTTGGAATCTCTATCAATTCAAACGGGTGCCTTTTGGGCTAGCCACAGGGGCTCAGGTACTGACGAGATTATTAGATCAGGTGTTTTACGATATTAAGTATCGTTTTGTGCTCAACTATTTGGACGATGTGGTCATATATTCCGAAACCTTTCAGGCCCACACGCAACATTTGCGAGAGATCTTCACCAGGCTGAGAATGGCGGGTTTAACTGTGAATCCAAAAAAGGTAAAATTCGCTGTACGTGAAATTTCTTTCCTCGGACATTTAGTTTCCGCCCAAGGAGTGAAGGTGGATCAGGAGCGGACTAAGGCTATACGAGAATTCCCACCCCCCAGGGACGTTAAGGGAATAGCAAGATTCATCGGGATGGTAAACTATTTCGCCAAATTCATCCCAAGTTTTTCCGAGAAGGCAGCCCCATTGAATGCACTTCGCGGAAAGAATGTTAAGTTTACCTGGGGCAGAGAGCAGGAGACAGCTTTCGCAGCCCTGAAGGAGAGTATTATGTCTCCCCCAGTTCTCAAGGTGGCAGATTTTTCGAAGGAATTTATTTTACAGACTGATGCCAGTTCACGGGCCGTGGGGGCTGTCTTATGCCAGGAGTCGGACGGTAGGAGACAACCGATCGCTTACGCGAGTCGTGCACTTTCCGCGCAGGAAAGGAATTATTGTACATATGAACTGGAGTGTCTAGCAGTTTTGTTCGGGATTGGGAAATTCCGACAATATCTGGAGCACGCCGAGTTCCTGCTAGAAACGGACAACCAAGCCCTGTCATGGCTATTAGCACATCCGCGGCAGCTAGGTAAAATCGGCCGGTGGGTTATTCAAATATCCTCCTTGAAGTTTCGCGTCCATCATATCAAAGGCTCACAAAATGTCGTCGCGGATGCATTGTCGCGGATGTTCGATTCCGAGAGGGCTCCGGAGGGCAATGTTGACGTCAAGGTGGATACCATAAGTACTAGCTTCCCGTTGGCTTTCGAAGAAATTTCCGTCCACCAACAAAAAGACCATGAACTAAAGGCGATTTTTGACAGACTAAACGCAGGAGAAACCGTGGGCCGGTATGAAATAATTAAGGGTACGTTATGCTGCCGAAATAACAAGAAACCGAAAATAGTCATTCCGACCATTTTGAAGCCTATGTTGTTCTCTTATTATCATCAGTCGCCTTTCGGAGGGCACCTCGGAACATATAAAACGATTCAAAAGATTAGGGACCACTATGTGTGGAAAGGGATGGATAGGGAAATTGCGGAGCGCGTTAGAGGTTGTAAGAACTGCATTCTGAGTAAACCGGCACAAAAACAAAAGTACGGTTTTTTATCCTCTTCAGTCGCGGAGAAGCCGATGCAGAGCATTTTTCTGGATTTCGTTGGCAAATTTCCGCGTAGCAAAAGAGGAAATACCATGATTCTTGTGGCGGTGGATGGGTTTTCAAAGTTTTGTTGGATAACGCCTCTCCGGGACAGCACTGCAGCTACTACGATAAAGGCGATTCACGATAAAATTTTGGGGAGTTTTGGCCCTCCTTCTAGGTTCGTAACTGATAATGGGCCCCAGTTTACCTCGCGAAGTTTCAACAATATGTGTTTCTCATATGGTATTGAGCATGTGACCACCACCCCATATTACCCGCAACCCTCTCTGGCCGAAAGATTTAATCGCAACCTGCGCTCGGCACTTATTTGTTTTCATGCTAATGCCCAAACGGAATGGGACAGCAATTTAACTTGGCTGCAGTTGGCCTTCAACACCGCTAGACACGAAAGTCATAAGTGTACTCCTTTCGAATTAATGTTCACTTTCCGTAACAAGAGTCCGCTGTCACTCCTTTGGCACATTGACGATTTAATGCCAGATAATAGGACTAACATCAACACCAAAGAGAGGTGGTTGTCCGCTAAAAGAAATCTACTGCGAGCGCACCGTCGTTTGGAAACAAAATACAATAGGGGTCGCTCAAAAAACCCGTTTGCGGTGGGAGACTTGGTGGTCTTACGTGCAAACCCCCTCAGCTGTGCCTCTGATAAGAGAGCAGCGAAATTAATGCATAGGTGGAAAGGGCCCTACAAAATATCAAGGTTCGTGACTCCAGTGACAGCAGCACTGACAAATGTTGAGGACGGAAGTTTTGTGCGGAGAGCGCATCTATCCCAGCTGAAAATGTGCGCGGATACAATAGGTGGTGAATAATTATGTAATATATGTTATTTAATTTTGATAAACTCTCCAACAGCATGGTATACAGCAACCTACACAGTGGCAGGGAGCTGGATCGGAGGGGGAGTATGTGCCGTTTCGGCACGTAGTTCGCTGCGGCGGTGGAGAGGGCAGAACCGGCAGGCGCGGCGCATGCGCGAGTGGCGCAGAGAGACCGGACCGGATCGGGCTGGTCGGGAGCTCAGAAAGAGAGAACGGAGAGGGGAGTTCTGAGGAGGTGGCCACGGAGGAGTGACCACGGCCGAGTCGTTTCACTACATCCTTGAGATTAAGCACTTATTGTACTTCTTTCTTCATCTTAAGGCTGTTGGTGTCAATTCAGTTGTATTGCTTGGTTATTAAATCATAATTTTAAATCAGTGTTACGCCCAGTCGTTTCAAACCGACTCTTTTATTTCCAACATTCTCTCTAACATGTCGTGGGTAGAATTCCATCTTGTCTTCACGCTTTGCTTTACTTTTAAAGTGGGACGCTGCAGCTGTATCTGCATGCTCTTCAATTTCTCTGCTGCTTGTGGGCTTCTTTTGAAAAATTCCACTATGGACTTCCCCTTTGCTACCAAATCTAGAATTTCTGCAAGGCCATGTTGAACAATGAGATTTATATTGTGGGCAAAGCAGGGGTAGCTTCTCCACCCAGCTAATTTAATAGCAGCGACAATATTTGCTGCATTATCACTAACTACTCCTACAATATGTCGTTCAATACCCCATTCATTGACAACTCTTTGTAATTCATCAGCCAAATTTTTAGCCGTATGCCTCTCAGAATACGGGAAACACTCCAGTAAATTGCTCTTCATTTCACACTCTTTATCAATAAAGTGCACAGTCACAGAAATAAAACTTTGATTGGCCTCAGAAGTCCAGCCATCTGTAGTGATACAAAAGTACCTACCAGTTTTTAATTGGTTTCTAACTCTCTCTTTCGTCGTATTATATAGCTGGGGGATGAGATCATTTGAAATTTTTTTCCTACTGGGTAAGCAGTAAGAGCTGTTCAATTTTCCCACAAACTTTTTAAAGTAGACACTCTCAACTAACAGGAATGGCAAATAATTCTTCACCAATGTTTCCACCAAAGTAAAATTTATGTCTTGCATTTTGCTGGGAGCTAAAGGTTTTTTAATAAAGTCTGATAATGTTGTTTGCACCCCCAGGCGGTGCTCAGCATGCTCATGCTCTGAATCACTGTTTCTTTCTTCTGGATTTTGAACAGGGTTGCCCACTACTACTGCAGATGTACTTGCTCCGTCTTGTTGTACCGCATTGGTATCTGTATATGAATATTTATTAGGGGTCCAACATCATTTATGAACATCAAAAGTCATTGAATATCTAATACCACTTGTCAGTTGATATCATCTGAGAAATGCATTCATATTTTATTGACCGTTAATCATTATTAAATACATACCCAATCGCACTAAAATTGTAGGGTGTCGCATACGCAAATGTCTAGTTAAATTGAAATTGCTACCCCCTTTATGGGATAAAATCTTTGAACAAAAATTGCACTTTGCTTGCCCAGATCCGGTTTCTTTGAAGTACTCCCAAACCCTGCTGGTTTTCTGTTTTAATCGAGGTGGCATTTCTGTAGCTATACGTATGAGTAAAGCAAGCTTTTAGTGACTCCAATTATCAACCTTGACATGGAACGGTCTCCAATTATCAACTTTCCCATCATAATTTGCTGACACTATCACAGCTGTTCATGTTGCGGTCAGCGGGTAGGCAGGCGGATCATGAGGCGCATATATGGAACTCCCAAATATATAATATTAATATGTACGTCACTTTTATGATTATTTTGAAGTTGCATTGAAGTTACAATTGTGCCTTCAATGCAGGGTTTCAAGCACGTTAAAGTGAGACTTTATACCAGACTAAAATTTTGAGCTTCATCTGCCACACTTACCGATATTGGCCATTGTAATATACTATAGTGTAGCTATAACTATTTATAATTACAATTTTTAATTTAGCCATGACAGATCTGCGATTTTACCATTATAATATTTAGCAGGTGAATCATTGGGGATATTATTGAATCCATTTCTACCGATATATTATAACTTTATTACTATATCGGAAATCAAAAGCTTTCAAGTAATGGTCCACTAATATTTTTATTGTATACGACCCGGGTTTCGTCTCATAATGACATCTTCAGTTCTGGTGGAGGTCTTCAGGTCTATGGAGAGGTTCCACAAAGTGAAGCCTGAATTTATTAGTTATATTAATTACTATAAATATCTGTATATACTGAGCCTGTTTAGTTTTTCACCAAGTGCAGTTACTGAGGAAAAGTCCATATGCTGGACGACGGGCTTATATTTCATCACCTTTGCCAAGAGATGAGGCAAAATTTATTTTTTTCATGTTACCAAAACATTCTCTCAGATAATCATAAGCGACCATGTTATCAATTCATAATGAAATACTCAAATGTAGAATTTCCAATGTTTAATGTGGCTGGAAGAGTTTTACGTTTTGGCTCTAATTTTCATAAAGTTGCCGATGATGAATAACATTTGGTTCAACCCTTTTTCACTCAAGATTCAAGGAAAAAGAATTACAATTCGAGTCATATGAGATTCTTTCGAGCAATGCGTAGAAAAAGAACCAGAATAATCTTTCGAGTAACGTAAAAAAAGTTAGCATCGCGCGAGCAAAAACTTCCAGGTTAGGAACGCACTGTGCCATGTACTCTACTAGACTCACTAAAGGTGCGCCTCACGACGGTCACGACTCCACAAGACTCCCAGCACAGTGTGCGCCGCACTGTGCTGTGCTGAATTGGAGTAAAGCGACTCCCTCCGCACACGACTCCAGCACAGTGTGCGCCGCACTGTGCTGTGCTGGATTGCAGTAAAGCGACTCCCTCCGCACACCGCTCACTGTGCGGCTATGCGGAGGGGGAGTCGCGTGAGGGGAGGGAGTCGCGACTCACTAAATAAGACTCTCACCGCTCACCGCTCAATTTGCCGAGTCGCACATTTGAGCTGACTCACTCGCACAGTGCCCATCACTACTCTGGGGAGTCTTGCCGCAACTGCCGACCTGAGCGCACGGAACACGACCACGCCGACCGGCATTAGTTCCGTGTGGAAACTCCACTTTTATTTGTACCGTGTTACAATAAACAAATTGTTTTTATTATTCAATCGAGGTGGTCATTTCACCGAAATCTCCCCCTCAAGTGGTGACCCCGACGTGATTAGTGTGTAGTGAGTCAGGTCGGCGTCCAAAATGGCGACCCCCACAGACCACGTTTCGCCAACCGGCGAAGTTTCAGTGCACCGTGTGGCTATGCGCATGCCTCCTTTTTGGCCGGAACGACCGGCATTGTGGTTTAGCCTGTTGGAAGTGCAATTTTCCCTGGCCGGGATAACAAGTGAACTGACTATGTTCTCCCACGTGGTCGCTCAACTGGACAACCGTCACGCCGTGGAAGTGGAGGACGTTATTGTGAACCCCCCCCCCAGTGAAAACCCGTACAGAAGGATTAAGGAGGAGCTGATTTCGCGATTATCCACGTCGCAAGAGACGCGGATCCGGCAACTCCTCGAACACGAGGAACTTGGGGACCGGAAGCCATCCCAATTTCTCCGTCACATCCGCTCCCTGGCGGGAAATTCTGTGCCGGACGACTTCCTCCGAACCCTGTGGGTAAATCGCTTGCCATCCTCCGTCCAAGCTATCCTTGCCGCCCAGGATGGAACGGATTTGGCGGGATTGCTGGCCGAAGCTGGCCGACAAGGTGTGTGAGGTGACGTCACAACCCCAAGTGGCTAGCGCGGAGGCATACTCTGAGATGGCAGAGCTCACGAGGCAGGTCGCTGCCTTGACTACAAATTGGTATCGCGGTCGCTCGCGATCAAAGAGTCGCAATCCATCCGGAACCCGTGACCCGCGGGTTTGCTACTACCACGGGAAGTTTGGCGCCGCCGCCCACAAGTGCCGCCCTCCCTGTGCCTATGTCGCGGAAAACCCCAAGAGCAGCGGTTAATGGCGGCCGACGGCCGTTGCTCTAATCCCCGCCACCTGTTCGTGAAGGATGCTTCAACCAAGGTCGAGTTCTTGGTCGACACAGGTTCCGACCTTTGTGTATATCCCCGGTGTCAGGTAAAAGGACGGAAAGCTTTGGCCGCCTACCAATTGTTCGCCGCGAACGGCACCGTGATCGCCACGTACGGTTTTTCGACTTGTCGCTCAATTTCGGCCTCAAACGCGACTTCCGCTGGCGATTCGTCGTCGCCGACGTCGACAGGCCGATAATTGGTGTTGACTTTCTTTCATTCTTCAACCTCCTCGTCGACGTCCGCCAACGTCGATTGATTGACGGCATCACCTATCTTGCGACCCGCGGCCGTGAAGTGACCTGCCCACATCCGCAAGTGAAGACGGTACTAAATACTTCGCGTTTTTATGCGGTGTTGGCTGAGTTCCCCCAGATCACATGGCCATCGGGAACCCCCACGGATTTTCGCCATACGACGAGGCACTATATAAGACGACTCCAGGTCCACCAGTCGCCTGCAAGCCCCGCCGCCTAGCACCGGACAAGGCGAGCATCGTTAAGCGGGAATTCGAGGAGATGGTGCGGAACGGCACAGCGCAGAGATCCGACAGCTGTTGGGCATCGGCACTGCACCTTGTGCCCAAAAAGGATGAAGACTGGCGCCCTTGCGGCGACTACCGCGCACTGAACGCGCGCACCGTTCCTGACCTCTACCTGGTGCCACATATAGCGGACTTCGCTCATAATTTAGCTGGTAAGTGCGTTTTCCCGGATTGACTTGGTGCGTGCGTATCACCAAATCCCCGTGGCCCCTGAAGACGTTTCGAAGACCGCCCTCACCACTCCCTTTGGCCTCTTCGAGTTCACTTGCATGCCCTTTGGCCTGCGCAATGCAGCGCAGACTTTCCAGCGCTTCATCGACGAGGCGTTGCGAGGCCTTGATCACGCGTATGCGTACCTGGACGATATTTTGGTCGCATCGCGTGACGACAAGGAGCATGAGCGCCACTTGCGTGCCCTATTTCAGCGTCTAAGTGAATATGGCATTGTGATTAATCCGGCAAAATGTGTTTTAGGGGTTAACGAAGTGACGTTTTTGGGCCATACTGTGACCGCCTCCGGCGTGAAACCCACCCCTAACAAAATTGACGCTGTGAAGTGCTACCCCATACCTAAGACCGTCAAAGACCTACGGCAGTTCCTAGGCATGTTAAACTTCTATAGACGGTTAATTCCGAACGCCGCCGAAGTGCAATCCCCCCTAAGTGAAGTGTTGAAGGGAGGAGTGAAGGGCAAGGATAACATCGAGTGGACGGTCACCCTCGACCGCGCTTTTAACAAATGTAAAGACGCTCTCGCGAGCGCGGCATTTGTGGCGCATCCCGATGTGCGGTTACCGCTTGCCCTATTCAGTGACGCATCCGACAATGCAATCGGTGGTGCTTTGAACCAGCGCGAGGGCGATGAGTGGAAACCCCTAGGTTTTTTCACTCGCAAGCTGAAGCCGCCCCAGCGTAAGTACAGCCCGTACGACCGCGAGCTTCTTGCTGTGTACGAAGCGGTTAAGTATTTTCGCCACATGTTGGAAGGGCGTGAATTCACCATTTTCACGGACCACAAACCCCTAGTTTTTGCCTTCCAGCAGAAGCCCGAAAAGTGTCCCCCCCGGCAGTTTCGGTATTTAAACTACATAGCGCAATTTAGTACCGATATCCGTCATATCGCCGGTCGTGACAACGTCGTCGCGGACGCTCTTTCCAGAGTCGAAGCCCTGTCGAACGGCATTGACTTTGACGCGCTTGCACGTTCGCAGGCACAATTCTTCGCCGAGTGCAACGACCATAACTCCCTTAGTTTAAGAAAGATGCTCGTTCCGGGAAGTGACAGTGAGATTTGGTGTGACGTTTCTACGCCCAATATTAGGCCATACTTGACGGAACCGTTCCGTAAACCTGTCTTCGACTCCCTCCACCAGTTATCTCACCCTGGCATTAAGGCTTCGACGAAACTAGTGTCGGATAGATTCGTGTGGCCGTCGATGCAGAAGGACTGCCGCTCCTGGGCGCGAGCCTGCATCCCCTGCCAACGCTCCAAAGTGCACCGCCACACAGTGTCCCCCATAGGCAGTTTCGTGTCCCCTTCCCACAGGTTTGACCATGTCCACATCGACATTGTGGGCCCACTGCCATTGTCCAATGGCTACCGCTATTGTGTGACGTGTGTGGATCGCTACTCGCGATGGGCTGAGGCCATCCCAACCCCCGACGCAACGGCAGATACGGTCGCACGCGAGTTCTTTCGCGGCTGGATCGCGCGTTTTGGCACCCCGTTGATAGTTACCACCGACCAAGGCCGGCAGTTCGAGTCTGCTCTCTTTCACCGGCTTGCGGTGCTCACCGGCGCCCGCCACCTTCGTACCACTGCGTACCACCCGGCTGCCAACGGAATGGCGGAACGTTATTTAGTCTTCTTTATACCATTTTTTGTGCTGCTAAATACTGCTGTGGCGGCGCTATGCGTACACCGCGCGCCAGCCGATAGGGCGCTTGGTGACCGGCAATTGTCTGACGAGTTTCGCGACGCGGCCGCCAGAGGTCGTCGACGGCGACCCACGCCACCACCAGGGCGACGCCATGATGCTCTGGGGAGTCTTGCCGCAACTGCCGACCTGAGCGCACGGAACACGACCACGCCGACCGGCATTAGTTCCGTGTGGAAACTCCACTTTTATTTGTGCCGTGTTGCAATAAACAAATTGTTTTTATTATTCAATCGAGGTGGTCATTTCACCGAAATCTCCCCCTCACTGCGTATAATATCTTCAACTTTTTCCTAACCTCTACCATAACTTTGATGGCCAATTTCAAACAACCAAGCTTCATGATATTGCTGTTAACATTAAAATAATATGCAGTCCATATAGAAGATTGGATGAGAAAAATTGAATATTAAAATTAATTAATTAAAAATCTCGATTCCGATCTAATTTATATAGTCAAATTCTTCATGTGTGCTCTTATTAAGTATGCTGTACTGAAATGAAATATCTAACGTAGAAGAGCGTCTTATATGCCGTCAAATGAGGATATGATGATCTTCCAGTGGTTCACTTTCGTGATATACTGACATTTTGAAAAGTTGTTAATAACAGAATGAAATACAATATAAGTATGTACTAGAACTATCTGGCATCCATACCTCATGGGGCGCGTATTTCAATTTCAAGAATTACACTTTTCTTTGCTTGCATGTAGCACGCAGACTTGAGAGCTTTCAGTTTTTTTCCTTTTTTAAAGAGTATCAACATATAACCCTCCCCCCCACTGCTTGCAAATTGCAAGCACCCATTTAATCCTTTATATATATAAAGCTACAAAACTGACTGACTGACTCGTCAAAACTCCTGGGGCATTTCTAAACGAGCTAGGTCGGTGACATTTTCAGGGTAGAGTTGGAATTGTGTGTCAAGTTGGGAATAAATCGAAAAAGTTAAAAAAGTCGATTAGACTTTGATTTATTGCAATCGATAGCTTTACATGGGACTATATGGGAAAAATGAAAAATTTTAGTGTGGACCTTTTTTCTTTCGTTCATTAAAATATGAAATAATTGAGCTGCAAGACTGATTCTTTCACAAATATGAGGCTGAATGTTTGAAAAATCTTATTCTTGCAATCAATTCTTTCCTACCTACCGTAAAACTGATATTTTTAAACTTTTATGAGGAATTTTAGAAACTTTTTCACTTTCGTTGCTATGGATATATTTCTCCATTGTCGCTGGGCCGAGTGTTGATTCGAGGTTTGGAACTCAGCGAGGCGGGCCAGTTTCAGGGGAGGGTTAGATTCATGCGTCGATATTGTATAAAAGTTTAAAAAAATCGATTAGGCTTCGAGTTATTGCAATCGATAGCTTTACATATATGAGTTAGGTACACTAAGTGCATGTTATTTAGTCTTCTTTATACAATTTTTTGCGCTGCTAACTACTGCGTATAATATCTTCAACTTTTTCCTAACCTCTACCGTAGCTTTGATGGCCAATTTCATACAATCAAGCTTCATGATATTGTAGTTATCATTAAAATAACATGCAGTCCATATAGAAGATTGGATGAGAACATTTGAACATGAAAATTAATTAATTAAAAATCTCGATTCCAATCTAATTGATATAGTCAAATTCTTCATGAGTGCTCTTATTAAGTATGCTGTACTGAAATGAAATATCTAACGTAGAAGAGCGTTTTATATGCCGTGAAATGAGGTTATGATGATCTTCCAGTTTCCACGTTCGTTTCGGTATACTAATTATAGTATTTTGAAAAGTCATTAATAACCAGATGAGATACAATATAAGTTTGTACTAGAACTGTCTGTTATCCATACCTCATGGGGCGCATATTTCATTTTCGAGAATTATACTTTTCTTTGCTTGCATGTAGCACGCAGACTTGAGAGCTTTAATTGTTTTTTTTTTCCTTATTTAAAGAGTATCAGCAAGCCTCAGCATGGGCATGTCATGGGCATGTGGCATGGGGTGTTAGGACACCAGCTGTGTAAAGATGTAAGGTTTAAGGTTTTGGGAGGTGAAATGGTGACATGTATTATGGGAGTGTATTTGGTGGAGCTCAGTTTTTATTGTGGTCGCTTATTGTGCATGGAAAGAATGAGGTTTTGTACCTATCTGCTTGGCAATGTATCTCTCTTATCTTATCGCTTCTGTCAGACCTAGAGATGTAGTTTGGCATCATGATAATTTTCTCTATCGCTCTGAAACGCATCAGTTCTGAATTCCTCTAGCAACCTACTACATGTTTTCACAAGTACTAGGATCGTAATAATGAATTCAAGACAAGGGCAATGGGGTCACACTCAGGTCCCCACAACTCATACAAGCAGGAGTAATTTGTTCAGCAAAAATAACATTAGTTCTATAAAAATAGAGTTGAAAGAGCAAAACTCCGAAAACTCAAGAGCTTGAAAAAATTGTTGCTTTAAATTCTGAGGATGATTTAACAATAAGTCTTCATGCAGTATTGAGGCAAATTTTGGAAGTTCTGCAGGAGGATTGAAAAACAGGCTCTTTTTTCATTGTAGCGCAAGAAACAGCAGTTTGAGTGCAATGAAAACATTGTAATTACAATTGTTCAACAGAAAAAAACAGGCTGTGTGTGGATGTTTATTTCATTACAATCAGCCAAGGCATTCTCTTCATATTCAGCCTCAAACTCAGGGTCGCATAATTCTTGTGCCAACAAAGGTCATCAGTTCATATGTGTTAGATGAGCTGGCTGTCATCTAGTCCTTGTCAATTGTCATAAATTGCAGGATATTTAAATTTTGAACATGTAAATAGCGGGATAAGATTGTACTACAAGGATTCCAAAATTCATGGGAAGAAAAGGCCATAAATCAAGGAAAAACATGAATTCCAGAAGTGTAAAAGTGAGGTATCACTGCATTATCACACTAGTGCTGGAATTATCTTCTCGGGTATTTATCAATATTGGCAAAAGGAAATAAAGATAGCATTATATTCTGCTAATAAGTATCATTCACCACAGTGTGAATGTGAGATTAATACTTTTTTAAATGATTGCTTTCCATACCAAATGATAATTTGAGCATGTAATCATTCAATTACCAGAACCTCTTAAAGCAGATGGCTCTAATCACAGATTAAAATTAAAATTCACTATTTTAGCAATTATTTCTACTAACTATTGTTCATTACAAAACACATTTAATAAATGCAAACTGAAAAGCTATAGTTAACTTTACTTCAAAGAAGTACGAAAAAGTATCATAAAAAGCCTATAATTTCACAGCAGCAGTAATCCTCATGCTATTTTCCCCTCTTTTACCATAGGTTAGGCATAATTACAGCAAAGGCTAAAATGAACCAAAGTCATTAATGCAAAGTCATCCACATACTAGAACAAATATATGCAAACTATCAGTAAGCATGTCTTTACAATTTACCATGCATAGCTAACAATTTTAACTAAAAATAGTCATAATAGCATAATAGCAATAGATGACAGAGAAAATGCGCAAAAGACTCACTCCAATTAAAAAATTCATTCACAGGTCATTGTTTGTGGTTTCTTTCCTGTCACCATCTGTATATACAAACTTAAGAAGAAATATTATTTCATTCCCATTTCTATTCGCATGACAACAAATTGGGCGTGATCTGGACATTTTCCATATCTTTATCATCTCGGAGTATGCCAAGTTTCTATTTCTAAATGGCGATATTTTTTGGACAGATGGAATATTCATATGGAGGTCATGGAGAATGAAACCAAAGAAAATTGAACCTCAGATTACGGTTCGTGGAGAAAGAACGAACGCTTCAACTGCCGCCCAGGACATGCCTTCGCTTGCAATGATGGCGCTTCACCAATCCAATTCTTATCGATGTTTCTAACATCTACGCAGTTAAGACAGTAGCTTGCCCGACCGTGCTTCCAATCGCCCTGTTTTACCGCTCGTTAATACGTAAAAAGAGCAAAGGACTCAGTCCATTTTAAAAATCCTTCTCAGGTCATTATTTGTGGTTTCTTCCTCGTAGCCTGCTGGATATACGAAATTGGGAAGAAATATTAGTTTGTTCCAAGCCAAACACATTAATCCAGGAAATAAATTAAGCTGTTATTTTTTTATCCTTCTATGCATTCTCTCTTCGCATCTTAGGTGATAAGCTAAACGCCATTTTATCCAATGGTGTCCTTATATGCCAACTTCAGTAAGCTAAAACAGAAGCTAACGAAATACCTCATTTAAAAAGTGATATCCAAATCACTCCACGATTTTTGGAACTTTTTATTCACAATAGTGTGAAAGAGAAACTTCACCCTAAATGGGCATCACAGAGATATTGCAGATCCAGCGTTCTCCATTCCATTATTTAGTCATTTTCTTTCCCCTCTGCGACTTACGTCTTCTATGCTTGACTGTATTGTGAAGCATAAAACCCGAAAAAGAATTAAGATTAACTATTTGAAGCGTAACTTTGTAAAATTAACTCAAGGGGAACTTTGGAAGAGGTAGGGGTCATGGAAAATATCTGCCGCAGCTGAGGCTGAAACTCCTTTCTGTGGTAAAATCCTTAAAATGACAATAAGTTTTTGCAGAATGATATTTCCATACTTAGATCCTTCTAAACATCGGGTGATTTTGAAATAGAGTGCATCAGGATCCAATTCTTGCCCATGATATGTCATATCCATGTATTAAAATGCCAAGAACTCAAAGTTACTCATGCCATCACAATGAAATCTAATTCAATTGGTTATTTATCTCACGGAAATCAGGGGTAGCAATGATGATATATCAAATGTAATATATCAAGGCCGGGTTACTCAATGAATTCACCATGGTAATTCATGGGTGAAAGTTGGTTCCAGTAAAGTAAAAGTTTATAGTAAAGTAAAAGTTGGAGTTACCCCAACAATATCTTGGATTAAGTTAAAGAGAAGGCTTCCGTGGGGATTTTATTTCAAAGATTTCAGTTTTCTGGTTTACTTATGCCAAGAACTATGATTCATAGGACGATATTTCGCGGACAATGGCTTCTTCGGTTTGAAGTGTCTTATCAGTTTATCACAGGTCTTATCTAATGTATAAAAATGTTTGTTTGCTTGTCCCCGATACCATTCATTAGATAGCGATGAAACTTTGGTGAGTTGTTGTGCGCACGCCTGCGAAGGTTACTGAATTAATAAATCCATTGTATACTCCTGTCCAAAAAAAACTTACCACCTCGGAGCCAAGAAATTTTCCAAAAAAAAAAGTCCCGAGTTGACGTCGATGTGACAACACAATAGAACCACGCCCCCTGCATGGGGAGGCAATAAACAAACGGAACGGGAAGACCTTCCTCCCAACAGCTGGAGAGAGAGGATGAGGGAGAATATGCTGGAAAATTTTGACCTACGAAAGGAAATTCTCAATGGTGGGAGGAAAGCCCAGGCTTCTCTTCGCTTAATGTGTGAGCGAGAATGAAAGGGGGATAGCTCGTTTAGGTCACTCCAAGAGACCTCTCGTTAACGACGACTGCTAGAAGATGTGGAAAGCCCAATCTTCGTCTTCGTCATGTGTAATGGAAGTTTACTTACGTGTTTATTTAAACTCGCATGCTACACAGTTATACGCGTAAATGGAATCTGAAGGTGATAACTAGTCGAATTGACTATATTGTCAAAGAGAAAAATAGGTTGCCTGGACTAACAGCTCCCTCTTGGAGACATTATTTACTTCAAAGTTGGATTAAAATAACTCTGTGCCCAATAATTCTACTGTTAGAAAGCTTTTAAACCAACTTCCATCCACTCAACCATAGAACTCAGGATTCACTCAATTTTTGTTTCCCGTTATAAATTACTTGGGATAGAATATGCTGCTTGCCAGACAGAGGCATCTTTTCGGCACACAGTGTTAACACGTGGTCCAACTTCATCTCATCGGCATATGTAACATTGCAACCTTCAAATGCATAATTAAAAAAAACTTTTAGTTGAGCGGTAGGGACTCGAATGATATCCCAGGGCAGCTTTTAAGTGCCTCCTTTTTAACTTATCACAGTCGTTGGGTCGGGTATATTGTTAATATCACATTTGGAAAATGGAGTATTGGCCACTGGGGTTCACATCACACCTTATCTGCCATGGCCATTCTTGGAAGATGTGATTAATGCAGGGTAAATACATTCGTAAATTTTCCCTGCTCCCAAATTTGCCGATTCTTTGCATTTTATTCACCTTACTGAACCCTACAACAACACCGGAAGAATTCATTATTCTATGGACATCCTTCCTAAATTCAATGACACTGTTATCGTCTAGATGATTATGAGTAAAAATGAAATAGTTGCTGACGTTGGAATATATGGTGGTCATCTTTGAATATCGGTGAATTCCTTTCGTAATCTTTATAAAAAGTGTATGGCAAAGGAAATCAACTACTTTAGCTTCTTATCGAAACAGAACATTCATATTCAAAGTAATTATAAACTGGATATATTTCCCAATGGAAATGGTTGGCTAGACATACCTCGATAATTACTGGTTTTATTTAAACAAGTCATATTGATTCAATCATCATATCTTTCCGATAACATGTGATTTCTTGTTGCTTAACTTAGTTTGTAATGATGTTACAATGTCTCCATTTTATTTCTCACGTAAATCTTTGAAATCGACCAAACATGTAGCCTTTACACTAAATCCCTATGGTTAAAAATAACTCAATGTCACTTATTTGACCATGAAGTGCCATAAATAATATCTTCAGTTCACTCAATTAGTCAGTTTAGCCTCCACTCCATTATCCAAAATCAATTGAGTTGAGGCAACATCCTGTAGACCCCATATATACATTTCTTGGAGAGCAACAAACATTCCGCACAAAAGAAAGCCCTTCCCACAACCCTAGATTGAGGAAAGGCTCCACTCTTCTGAAAGTGACCTAAACAGGGCTGTGGTTTCTTTCTCAGCTGGGAGTGGGATGTCGGAGAAGTGTTGTATTTGAGCTGTTTCCAATCATTCGGGTTGTTTTGGACTTCTGGTTCCTTACTGGAGAAGGAGAAAGGGGGCAGATCTGCTAAGTTAGACTATGTCAATGGATTCATATCGCTATGGGCGAAGCAGCAATCGAAAAATTTAAGAATACGAAACATCTCTGCGTGCTGACTATGAACTTGGTTAGCCGTGGACTCTACTCCAATATGCCATTATCTTTGACATTTTCTGATAATATTTATATTTCAACATCGTTTTTTATCAATTAGATTCTCCCTTGACAAATTTGAAATGACCCACATGCCTCAAGATGCCTCATTTACAACAGTTTGAAGGCACTAAGAGGATATATCCATTCAAGGTGATAGAATACTGCTCCATGTTGGCTGACTCTGGTCTCCATCGTTGTATATCTTTCTGTGATAATTTTCTCATCATATTCTTCAATGTTAAAAAGTATTTATGAGCTGATTTAATACGCATTGCATTTTATTTTGATATCTGAAAGACTTCCGTCACACCACCAAAAGCACCAACAAAAGCGCTCTGAATATGGATAACGTTGATCAGGCTGACATCTCTGACAGGATCACAGTGGAAAGGTGGAAATCCTTTCCGCTGAGGATTCCTACTAGTTGAGCATTGGTGTAATCCTTATCCAGTCCAGTTTTCCAAATGAATAAAACTCTCACGGTTCATTTATGTAATGCTGCTTGAGTTATCAGGGGACTCTATTATAATACTTACGTTTCACGTTCACTGCTGGGAACTTCGGTAGACTGTGCTAATGCCACCCTTTGTTACCTTACCATTGATGTAGAAAAACCCAAAAAAACATCTGGAAATTTTGATTTCTATTTTTAAAAATATATCTCCATAAAAATCATCTAATTAGGACTTTAACGTGACTCATAGTATGTCAACACAAAATTCGAAGAGTCATGTTTCCCTCAGAAACTGGTAAAGATGCGACAAAGGCTCTACACAACGCAGATGGTAATGATGAACGTAGAAGACTATTATTGGGATGTATAGCATATTTTCCCATCTCTGCTTATCTAAAAATTCCACTTCGGTACGCCATAGGCAATATTGAGAACCCCCAACCTTGGTCCCCCGAGGGAACCCTCGCCATCACGAACCTCGGGTGAAAGAACCCGACCGACCACTAGACCGCTCCTTCTCCCCCACTCCAACCTGAAAACAATGTTGCTGCCTCCTTACCTTCCAATTCTCAATCAGGCCTCGCTAGGAAGACGAGGGAAGGTGGCGAAGAGGCTTTTTCTTTCTGGTGTGTTTACAATTCACTTGCTTAACAATTAACAACACGTATGATTACAACCAGTGTGGGCTTTCCACCACCCGAGGGGTGATCATGTGTGTTCATTCTACATTTAATCAGCGAAGGGTACCCATTGAAATTCAGCGAGGGTGGATAAAATATTGCACATGACTTGAGGGAACAACCAATATCCTCGCAATTCCATGCTCAAAGCATATAAGCAGGCGTGAAACAATTCAGGGGACTCGGCAAGACAAATTCAATTGCTGATTAGAACTTGAATGATAAATAAATTAATTTGAATTCATAAGTGTATCTATTTTAAGCTACTTTACTCTTATTTACAAAAACTTTTTCCAGTATGACAAAGAAATACTGTCAAATGATTTCCTTGAGGGCCACAATGTGTGATTAACATGTTTTTATCATCTGAGACGTCAACGATGTGTCGTATTAAATATTAAACTCAAATCAAAACTCTTTGCGTGTAATAGAATGATTATGTATCTAATTCAACATGATACAAACCCTCCGAGCAATACAATCTGCGATTAATGCCTAGATAATGGAACCTCTATCGTTTGTTAGACAACAACTTGTTTTCATTCATTTCTACATTCGATTTGATCCGATTCAACCTCTTATCACGACAGTGATAGACTTTCTGCGGCATAATACGAGGAAGACCCATCAATTTCAGCAAAGGTTTCCTGTGTGCCAATGAAGACATGAAATGGATATTTGAGTTCTGTCTTTTGCTCCTGTAGCTTCCAAAAAAAAGGACGATTTGGCAACTTCGTCTTCCGTCCGACCTCTCTCTTCATGCCACCCCAACCTGACGGGATCGCACTGACACAATAGACCCAACCCACCCTCACCCCACCCCAGAGATAATCCCATACAGGTCAACATTTTACGCCAAGGGGTGTTCCCTCTAGTCAAGTACGTTCCGAATGTTTCTTTTCCATCCCGAGCGTTTATTGCATTCCCGCGCAAGGGGGCGTGGTGCGGCGTTGTCACATTGACGTCAACTCGGGACTTAGAAATTTTTCGGCTCTGAGGCGGTAAGTTTTTTTTGGACAGGAGTATACAATAGGTAAAACATGAGTCACTTCAACAAATAAGTTTTGGCACCTGAGCTTCTCAAACAAACAAGAAACAACAAGCAAGCACCGAAGCAGAGCGTTTACGAGTTGTTCCATCATGTCAATCAGAATCATATCAGTAAGACATAATTTGTGTAAAAAGTGTATAATTTATTTGTACGTGGAATAAGATTTGGTGCAGTGCTCTCTTTGTTTGAATTTTTATTTAATATCTGCGCTCGATTTTTGTATACGCGTCGCTATTTCCTATAATTGGATTTTTAAGCTTTTAAATCTGGAATTTTTGCACTACTTCAACAATAGAATATTTTATTTACTTGGAAACCACAGCATATGCATGGAATGGAAACTCATGCCACCATTAGTACGTTACGAATTCCTGGTACAAGGTCTGGTTTAAGGTACAAGGAATTCATTGGACTAGGTCTCAAATTAATTTAGGGACCAATTTTGAACCCAGAAAAAGACATGAACGAATGCAACGAATTCCGGGCACAGCTAGTGGATTATAATGTTATATCATAGAGCCACTCCCCAGAATGGGTCATCTGTTTCGAAATTTGAAATAATCCATTTTCAATGAAAAATCATACAATCGTGGGGATGGCTATACCCTCGTAAATTCTAGGAAACTGTTTTTTTTTCCTATTGTCTCATGAAATATGGACAATGGTGAGAGTAAACGTGGGTTTATTCATAGCGAAGCCATGGATTTAGGTATAGTGACTGCGACAGGTATCCCAGTCCTATTTCCCATCATTTAATCGTGTCATTTTCGGTTAGAGCGCTCAATAAATTAAATTTTCCGCTAATAGCGTATGGCAGTGAGTAAGAATGAGGCACCACACATGAGTCATAACCAAAAGAGAATTGTTTACATCATAGAAATGCAGCTAACAGTTATTAGAAAAATGAAATAAGGGAAAAATTGCCTCAAGCTACCATTTTCCCTGTCACTCGAGAACTAAATTATCCATGACTAAAGCTTGATAAATAACTGCATGACTCAGGCACTTGCAAGAGATAAATGCACTGAAGTTCACACATAATACACAATTGATAGATTATATTCGGCAATGCTGATTTGTTATGTGTCTACATTGACAAATGGTGAGCTTGTCTGACATGATTTCCTCCCAAGATTTGTAAAAACAAACTCAGTTTCCCTGTGGGGACTAGGTTCGAGGTTCGTAATTTCAAAATTTTATTATTTTCGAATAGCGCCATGAATTTAGCATAGGCTTTTCGTCGGGACCAACAGTTTCGCTTCATAAAATCGAAACTTCATATTTTCGTGTTTCGTATTATCAAGTTGCTACTGTATCAGTACTGAAATAACAATCAAACTTATAATCAACTTGCCATTCTTTTTAGAATCTATTTTTCTCAGATTAAAGTAAAAAATGCCACTGAAAAAAATTGCATGAAAAAGAATAATCACATCTTGTTTGGCAAAGCCTGGTACAAGTATGAAAACCACATATATTTGAATCTTCATGGTGGGCAGGTGCATTTGGTGATATTTACAGCATTACTATTTTTCATCATATGTAAGGATGGGTGTAACAGTTCGCTCAAGGCAGTGATAAATAGAAAGAAGTTTGACAAGTTGGGAATGGGAAGAAAGAGAATAAGTTTAATGTACACGATGAAGAAGGTAGGACTCGCCCTGAGCTGAAGAATGAAATATTATATGTAAAAAAGGCTCTCTATTTGTAAAAATCCTGAGGTTTTTTTCTGACTTCCACTTTAACCTACCATTACTGGTAGATTACTCAATAATAATAATGATGATGTAAGGATAATGATGACATAAATAACAAACAGTACCATAATCTTCAACTGGTTGTCCATGTGCTGGCTTAGAGAGTATTCAAGCCTGAGCCCATGCCAAAAACAGTGATATAGATATCATTTGTCAGGAAAAATTACAAGGTATTCTACTATGAACGTCAAGGTTATCAAACATCATGGGTTATGAACTATCACACCTACAAGGGCTCATTAAAGTAAATTATTAAAGCTGAGCATTTTATGGCACCTTCATCAAATTATACAGATCAATTACTCAACATTGAGAAAATACACAACCACATAAGATTTAACATACCTGCTTATTCCCATTTTTTACATCAGGTGGAAAAAATTGATATGGTGGTGGAGGAGACTCATCCTTGAAAAAAGGATAAAATAATCTGAGATAACATGGAATAAAACAGAGATATAAGTATCCCGATAAAAGGCCATTAATTTGGGACACCGGGTAACATTGAATACAATTACATATTTCACAAGCTTTCCATAAATTGGGTTCTTTTTTTTACCATTTCTATTATGGCTGACCAACAGTTAATCAACCTTAATGGGAGATTTCCATAGAGTTTAATTGAACAGACCCATTGTACAGGGTGCGGCATTATAGCAGGGTAACATTGAATACAATTACATATTTCACAAGCTTTCCATAAATTGGGTTCTTTTTTTTACCATTTCTATTATGGCTGACCAACAGTTAATCAACCTTAATGGGAGATTTCCATAGAGTTTAATTGAACAGACCCATTGTACAGGGTGCGGCATTATAGCTTCCTTTTTTTACAACTCAATAAAACCCATTTTATGAATCAGATTTTTTTTCTTTAATAATGTAGGTATACATCTAAAGTTTTGTTTGACACAGTTTTGAAAATCATATGAGGTAGGTGATGCCCCCCATTGTCCATACGTTGAATAAGCCGATTTCTGGCATTTGTCATGACCCTTACCAACATAACAGTGGATATGTTGGCAATTTCTGCCTGGATGTTGGCCTTCAGGTCTTGTCAGGTCCTTGAATGGTTGACATAAACACAGGATGTCAAAAAAGAGTTTATATCAACCATCCAAGGACCCTACCTGATATGATTTTCAAAACTGTGCCAAACAAAACGTAAGATATATACCTAGATTATAAAAAAATAAAAGATTTCTGATTCATAAAATGGGTTTTATTGCATTTTGAAAAAAGGAAGTTATAATGCCACAACCTGTACTATCTAAATAATGAATTGACACTGGGAAAAGCTTTCAAGGAACACCATGATTCAGGGCCACATAAAAATTTGGGGACAACTTATAAAAGTATTGCTAAGCAAAACTATGTGATGATGATCATTGTAAAAGGCTTTCAATATGCAGATCAGGAAGTGAATAGGGACAACAGCTGAGAGTAGAGGTAGATAAATAAAGGCTAGAAAAGGAGGTAAGGTAAGGAAATTTTAAGGGGAATTTCTTATTAGGCATAATACATGGATATGGAGCATCTTTAAGCGAAAGGAGGTATTTTCTAAGTACAGAACTGTACTGCAGAATTAGCTGTGAATAGAGGAGGGTGCCAAAAACATTTTTGTCCATATTAGCGACTAGGTCTTTTCCACCCCAATGGTGGCAGAAAATAAGTCCAACTAATAAAAAGGTTTCTAAAGTGAGCTAAGAGAGTTTCAATTGAAATAATAATCATACATTTCTCATGAGTATGATAAGATGATGCAGTACAATAGATCATGGTTGCTTTTACATTAGAAGTTTTTCAAAATGTACATATTATTATTTTTGCGAGCTTCAAGGGCAATTTCTCCTATCTCCTGACCTACATATCGCAGGATTTGGGTACTAGGCTGAAAATAATTCTCACCCAGAAACATTAACAGAGCCTGTGAGGTAAGTTTTCAGCCTGCCAATCGAGCCAGCACACAAAGATATGTACCCAATGACTCAAGTCAATCTTGTCTGATTCCCAAATTAGTCAATACCCAGGATTATGGAGGGTAGCTCCTTAGATGGACAAAGCAAATGGTGAATACTCCACCAATATCAGTGTGTGGTGAGCTTGGCACACTTCACTTCTGTATTGAAGTTCAAATACTAGGTGACAGTCAAATCTTAACTCTCTGTTATATGTGTTGGTCCACACCAAGATTACTTATTCTTTACCTTTACAACAAATTTTCTTTATTTTCCAATGATAAATCTCATATTACATCAAGCAACACCATTGGTAAATCTACAGCCAGATTTCATTGTCAACTCAGTTTCTATGAGGCAGTAGCATGTTATGTGACAGGGCACAAGTATAAGAGTTTCAACTTTTTATTCTGGTTTGATGATTCAAGTACCTAGAGCCCGACTTAATTCACCGAGTGGAACTATTACTTGACTCTTTTCTAGGCAAATACTCCATGGAAGATAAAGGACAAGCAAAACCAAGTTTACAAAAATACTTCTAAAATATATTCATTCACGTTCATTCTAAGCTACGTTAGGAACTCAGCTTATCATGGCCTACTGTTTAAAACTAATTGTTTCCCCTTTGTGAAGTTTGAATATAGGGGATCTGCTAAAAATCGGGTACATTTAGATTCGAGTAAATATGGTAGAAATAATGTAAGAATTCTAAATAACAGACTGATTTCCATGCTACACAGATACCTTGTATACTTGGGTATAGTCCGACTTTTTGAGACCAAATTATAGGACAAGTTGAGGGTCAGACTATTCATGAATATAGCTTCTGACAGTCTGAATCTTGGTAAATTAATTAGTGATAATTTTTCTCAGGACATCATTAGGCCAACTTTATAATTTCAATATTCACATCTCGAATCAGCCTAAATCATTCCTCATATGTACATAATAAAAAAAAGAAAATGGAAACGAGTATTAAGTGACCATAATATTGATGCAAATGGTATATTCTCCATATTTTCAGGCTAATAACACAGGCTGTTTTTCATGGGAAAACCGACAGGTAACAGCCCTCCACCATAAGTGTTCAATTTCAAGGTCAGACTTAGCTTAAAGCCCTACAACCATGGGCGGATCTATGGGGGAGCAAAGGGGGCTATAGCTCCCCCCCATTGGGTCAAATCTTACACTAGATAAAATCTAAATTATTGGAGGGTAGCACTTTGTACAAGTATTTAGTTATATTTTCCGGCAAATTTACCTACTATAATGAATTAAAATACAAATTAGATTATACAAATATTAATAAACAATTAAAATACAAATTAAAACCCCCCTTCGGCTGCGGGGTTTTCCCCTCAGACCCCCTGTTTGCCCCCCCCTCCCCTGGACCAAACCTAGATCTGCCACTGCCTACAACCATGGACTTTTGGTGACATTGTTCCAGTTTAACTGATTCCAAATACTGTAGTAATTTGGGCCAATTTTATTTTCTACATCTACATAGTACCCTGCGAGCCGCCGCATCGGCATGTGGCGGGGGGTGATAGGTCACCAGTTGTGTAAAGATGTAAGTCTTTGGGAGGTGAAATGGTGACATGTATTATGGGAGTGTATTTGGTGGAGCTCAGTTTTTATTGTGGTCGCTTATTGTGCATGGAAAGAATGAGGTTTTGTACCTATCTGCTCGGCAATGTATCTCTCTTATCTTATCGCTTCTGTCAGACCTAGAGATGTAGTTTGGCATCATGATAATATTCTCTGTGTCGCTCTCAGTTCTGAATTTCTCAAGCAACCTAAGCCTAGTGTGTAGCCGCTGAGTCTCTAAGGGCTCCCACCTTCATCCCTCTAAAAGTTGTGAAACACTATATGTATGCTTGTATGTAGCAGTATTAAATGAACAGTGCTGCTTCCCTTTTTATTTTCTCAATTTTTTGGCTAAATCTTTATGACCAGGGTCCCAAATGCTCGCAGCATACTCGAGGTGTGGCCTAACCAGATTGAAGTAGCATCTCTCTTTTACTTGTTCATCCGAGGGCCTTCCTTATGTAATTAATTCCTAATTTTCCACTTATATACTGAACTCTCTTTTTCAGAGGCATCAGAGGTTATAATTTATGGCTGCAATACGTACAATGAAACTTATTTTCATACACTAATTCACATACTTTCAAATCATGGACTAAGACATAGTCTAACTTTTTTGAAATATACATGATAGGATTTCTGTAGCCAAAACAAAACATATGAGGATAAAAACATACATGCTCAAGGGTAAAACCTGTTAGAAAGTGTGTACATAAGATTCGATGTTGAAAACTAAGATCATTCTATATATGTAGCATGTTGATTATAAACTTCGTCATGTCAAAATAAAAATATTGCTTTGAAGAGATACCTACGGCTACTGTACTCCCTGTTTCCATGCATATGAAATGATAGGGTCAGGCAATGACTATGTAAGCAAAAATACATTTTTTCACAAAAAAATTAGGGATTGGATTATACCCAAGTACACACAGCAATAACACAAGTTTCTGCAACCTGACCATAGACTGAATATTCTTTTACCTCTGTCATTTCCCTTTAATATAGCTACCATTTCAGAAAAGTTTTCAATTGGAGGCCAATTTTCAAGGCCACAATAAACTGACTTCAGAGCACTTTTACTGAATAGAAAATAAGCCAAAGTTTGGTCATAATTAATGTCTGAAGAAAATAAAATTTCTCGCCAATCCATATTCATGAGAGCAACTACAAATTTGCTACTAGTCCTTCACCTTCCATTCATCTACATTTCAAAAATAATTTCAAATTACAAGGTGTCAATTTATGTCAAGCCAACCAAAGTGATTTGACAACCATGATTTCACTGTTTGATGAAACTTGGTATGCATGTTCCTTACATGGACTTGAGCGAACATGTAATTTTTTTGCAATGTGTCAATTGGTTTAGGTTTACAGCCTGTTAAAAGTTTGAAGAAATTTGCAGTTTTCGTCAATCAGCTGAGAAAGATTAATTTTTTCCTAGAAAATATTTTACATCTTCCTAGTTTACCAACCAATATTTATGGAACTTTTAAAGAATTAACTTTTAATATGTAAGGAATCCAGAAAAAAATGCATTAAGACTCTACGTCCCTACAAATGGTTGAGAACAAAATTCGGAAATGTTATTTAGAAAGATTTTCAAAAAAAACAAAGTTACACGGTAAGGAGAATGTCTTCAAAAGGGAAAATTATAATTAAAACTTTTTTTCTAAAACTTTTATTGAAAAAATATGTCCTACCATATAATGGAAAAAAATTAATGGTGTTACCATTCCTTCATCATTTTTTCTCATTTCTAGAAATAAATTTTCAAACGCTTGTTTGAATGGAAAATGTACAGTTGGCAAAACTTGCCATTAAAAATATTTAAAATTCCAGGACACTCTTCTTTATTTTTTCCTAGGATTATATAAAAGTTACTGGCCATGTAATGTGCATTTTTCACAAAATTAAGTTCTTCCAGTCACTATTTTTGGGGGATTAATAACTGCTCTGACATGAGGGATAGGTACTACATATGAATCTTGCTTCTTTGGCCAGAAAAATAATAGTGATGGTCCATAAGGAAGTAAAAATTTTACCTTCACATCGTTAACTTCCAACTTAATTAGAACCAGGAAGCCATATAAAAAGTAAAAGGAACTGTCGGGACACACTCCAAAAATTACGACATTGGTTGCAGGGTAAACTTCAATGAACCTACCATTTCTAGATATTTCTGGTTGTGCTCCGAAAAAAAACAACTTTATTCAATCAAAAAAAAACAAATGAAAAACAAAAACTTACAATGAAAACAAACACGTGAAAAATTAAAATAAAAAAATAATTGGAAACGTACATCCAACAGGAACAACAGCAAAAATTTCTAATAGTGTTAGGCAGCAATGCAGTCAATCCCCAAAAATATTCAATTTGCACATGGAACAGGCAATGAAGGAATTTTTAGAAACTTAAAAGAATGGATTAAAAGTGAATGATCAACTCTTCACAATCCTCTAATTTGAAGGCGCCTTAGTGATTTTAGCTAACAGCGACAGTCTAATCAAAATCTGAGATCATGGGTGTCATCACTTGGTTGAACTGACATGGAATGACTCAGAGGAGAGTTCATAACAGTCCCATATCAATCATATTTAATTAGTTAGTCATAAATGGTGAACATGCTCTTTTTCTATTCGAAGAGAAAATATGCAAAGAAAAAGTTTACACCATTTAAGCTAAGGCCTATCCTAAACACATGCAAGGTAGCCAAATTGACAACCAGCCAAAGCCTGAATTTACAGTAAACAAGCAAGCATAGTGAATATTGGAAGCCAAGCAAATGATCCAGCAAAATATTGCATACTGTTGGCATTAATAAGTCTAATTTATTGTATCATAGCCCATTTCACTAGGACTTTCTAAAAGGTGCATTAAGTGTACCACTCTTGTATCACAATAAGGGTGGGGATTCTTGGAGATTGTGAGTGGTTGGGTAGTGAAGGTGTGGAAAAGAAATATTATAGATTTAATGAGTGGAGGAAAAGAAACAGAAGTTCATATTTTTTGAAGATAAAATAAAAAAGGCAGGGGATTATGGATATGCATGGTCTTCAATTTAAGCAAAGGGATGTTTTAACTAGTGTTTTTATGGCTAATGGGAAGCTATGGAAGTGATATGACTTCCCAAGAATAGGAAGATGAATGTTTCCTCCCAAAAGAAAAGACAAGAGGCACATCCACAGCAATCCCTCATTATTCTAATTGACTTTTCTACCAAAGTGAGATTCAAGCATTATATATTCGGACCCATGTCCCATTGAGTAGATAATTAGCTTAAAATTAGAAGTTACTGCTCACCATATTGTTAGTGTTGAGGGCTTTGGCTCCTGGTGAGGTGTCAAAAGTGGATGCCATGTTGTCTGCCGAAGGAGGTATATTAAAGCTTAAAGACGGATTCGGAGAGGGGGCACTTGGGCCTTGCATGGGAAGAGGTGGCGGCATCTGGAATGACTGCTGTGGCGGCTTGGTAGGGTTCTGAAAAAAATGATAACATGAAGATAGAGCTCAAGGCTGTATTAAAGAATGTCAATGAATCTGAGTGGGCACTCACAATCAATGGAGTGAGAACTTACCATCAAATTAAGTGTGAGTGTTGATTTGTTACACAGAAATGCACTCACACTCGGCTCATTTGAGGATAAGTAACGATACAAGTCACTGGTATTTATTCCAGTTACTCCAGTTCCATTGATGTATTTACACTAAGTATATAGCAAATGATTTTAATTTAGCCACGCAAGTATATAAATAGTTTTGGGAAAAAAGTAAGTACATATTTGCTTAATGCTTTCAATGTGAAGAATTTACGGATTTTCTGAGTAACTCATTTTTAAAAATAATTACAGATAAAATCAAAAACAAGATAAATGCTTGAAGCAGAACAGAAACGAGAATTTCAAGTACAAAAATATAAAATGCTGCAAACAGAAAAGCCAATTCAACACAAGCATCACACAATGTTGTTTTTGTTAGTTTTTAAACAAGGAATTGCTTAACATGAAACTTGAATGAACTTCAATTTTCTGCTGTACGATTTCTATTTGCATATTTTCATCATGGTTTAGTCAAGTTCCACATAATTCAGGATGATAAAGTCAGTGGAAACTAATGAACCATTCATGAAAATGCTTTCCAAGCTTATAAAACCTTAATTACAATACTTTAAAATTATTTGTTTTCAGGGGAAAAATTTTTTTACAGTTCAACCAACATAATGAATTTATCAATTTCCCATTTATACTAATTTTCTACTGTTAATGCCCACCTCATGAAAGAAAGGAAAATTCATTGGTTCACTTCCATGTTGTAGCAGTTATTCCATCTTTTGTGGCAGTCAGTTTTAATCATATTCCCAAATATAGATTTATTCCAAGATTAGCATATGAAGAACTAACAGCATTGCCTAAGGTCAAAATCCAAAACAATCATGATGCACTAATATGAGTACATGCTATTATGATAAACTGTTTCCCACAGGTAATGGTAAATGATGTGACACATTCTGCATAGGCTTTATTTTAGAATTTAGAGTTAGAGGACATCAAGCATCAAAAAAAATTTCAGAGGAGATGTTATTAGCATAAAATGCATCATACCACTTCTTCTGTAGGTTTCAAAATTCCATTACCCGAGCATTTTATTTCACCAGAGTTTGAAGTGCAATATCTCAAAAACCACTTAAGCTACTTCAGTCATCTTCTCAGCTAATAAAAGCCTATTAAATTCTATGCTGATTGATTAAATCATTTAGTTAAATTTTAATTTTGGTTGGCATAACTTTGTTAAGAAAGCAAAAAATGGCCCATTTTTTACGCTCCTAAATGAGTGCAGTACGTTTGGTGCTTCATTATCACAAAACTAGAATAACGGAAACATTTTCTGGTAAATGCTTTGCAGCTTATGTCTTTGCAAGTCCTTATTTGAAATTAGTATATGCCATTAGGTGTATCTGTTTTGCTTTTATTAAACAATGTATGAAACAGAATTATAAGGATATTTTATAATGCTTAACATTCACTTAGGGAAAAATGTGCTATGAAGAGCATGAACATGCCTGGAAGTAAGGGAGTCCAGCATTCCGTCACCTAATCAGACAATTGTCCATTGCAGGCACAAGAAATTCCTTCAAGAGCCAAGTATTTCATCACCTTAGGCCTTGGGCCAACAAGCGATTCATTGCGTTAATGGTACCACAAAGTATCTGAAGAGATCTGAAGAACTTCTACCAAATCAAGTAGTGTTTTCCAATTTTGCAGAACTTCTTTTGCATTGGAAGGGTATAAACCGAAAATCATGAAATGAACAATTTTGCAACTTTGGCTGTAAGAGTGCCTGAGACACTTATAAGTGTAGACAGCACATTTTCACATTCAAAGTATATTTTTAAAACATTTCCTAAATTGTGAGATCAATGTAGTCATATTAGTTGTCTTATGACAGAATATAAAGTAATTGCAAAATCAGAAATGATTGTCTGAGCGTGAAAACTAGAATCTCTCAATAGAAATATCTCAGCGGATGCCATCTGAGTCATTACTCTTCAAAATAAAATGTTTCTAGTTGCTAGGTGCTCCCTTTGCTTAGGCTAATAGGGTAAGTTTTTACCGTTGAAACACTTAGACACTCACACGTTCAGTTCACTGTTAAGACATGTGAGAGTCCAATTGTTGTGATACAAGGTGCTACCCAAAAGTTCGGGGAAATTGAATGTTGCGCGCAAACTATTGGTGGTACGACCTGCTGCCGCTATATGCAGCTAATAGTACTCTTTGTGAATCAGTGTTCCAACAATTGTGATGGTGAGAGCCTGCATTGTTGAGTTTTGTGCGGTTGTGTAACGTTGTGTTTTAGTGTATCGGCGATTTTCTAAATGGCAGATTTTAAAGAGCAAAGAACCTGCATCAAGTTTTGCTTCGAGCTTTAAAAAATCTGCTGCAGAGACCCATCGCAATCTTGTGGAAGCATTTGACGAGAGTGCTATGTGTCAAAGTAAAACTTTTTTGTGGTAAAAACGATTCAAAGATGGACGAACGACAGTTGACAACGAAGAGCGTTCAGGACGACCGTCAACAAGCACTACACTGGAAAACATCGCAAAAGTACGAGGCTATTGTTGCAGATCATAGACGAACGATCCATGATGTTTGGGCAATCGTAGAAATGTCATACGGGTCCGTGCATTGCATCTTGTCAGACAATTTGAACATGAGACGCATTGCTGCAATGTTCGTACCGAGACTGTTGAACAGCGACCAGAAAGAAAATCGTGTAGCTGTCTGCAGTGAATTGAAAAATGCAGCAAAAGATGACCCTAACTTCATCTTCAATATTGTAACCGATGATGAGACATGGGTGTACGGCTATGACCCTGAAACTAAGTAGCAGTGGTCGCAGTGGAAGTCGCCACGTTCACCGCGGCCAAAACAAGCACGCCAAGTTCGCAGCAACGTCAAGTCCATTATGATTGTTTTTTTTGACATCAAAGGCATTATCCACAAGGAATTTGTTCCTCCTGTTCAAACTGTCAATGGAAAGTTCTATTGTGAAGTTTTGAAGCAGTTACGTGAAAGCATTAGGCGCAAACGTTCAGATCAGAGGGCTAACAACAGCTGGGTTCTGCAAATGACGTGCCCACGCACACATCGCTAGTCGTTCGAAATTTTTTGGCTTCTAAAAACACGGTAGTGAATCCCCACTCACCCTATTCGCCTGACCTCACCCCGTGCGACTTTTTTCTCTTTCCTAAAATAAAATTTCAATTGAAAGGCCGTCGTTTTATCACAATTGAGGAGATCCAGGAAGAAACGCAGAATTTTTGGAACACTAACACTTGCAGACTTCCAGGGATGCATGGAATCATGGAAAAAATGCTGGGATCGCTGTATCAATGCCCAAGGGGACTATTTTGAAGGAGATGGTGGAAATTAGAAGTTATGGTAAGCTATTTTATTTTTATGGTAAAATTCCCCGAACTTTTGGGTAGCACCTCGTACTTCAACACGTTCTGTATGATTACCACCAGGATTCAAATTATTAACCTCATAACTATGCATATAACCATTAGGAAGCATGAGCCAGAACCTTCAAGCATAAGCAAATTCACTAATCACAATGCTGTATGTGGTGCAAAACTGAACTTTGCAAACATGAAGCATGTGGTCCTGCCAGGTTGAAAGTTATTTATACAAAAATTGAGAATGGTTTTATATTTTTCATTTCGACACAAGGTAATTTTGACTTAAACTTATTGTGTTTAATTCTGACCCTGAGTTTAGTCTCCCAGGTTAACTCCACTTCATTTTGCTCCTGCATTTCCATCCCAGAGATATAACCATTGAATTTTACCAGTAATGACTTAAGTTTCACATCGCTTACCATTCCAGCTCTGAAGTAAACATAAAAACGTATGCAAAATAAGGACAGCACCTGAATGCATTGGGGCAGTGGGAAATCGTCAGGAGAAAAAAGAAAAAGACAAATTGTTAAATTATATTGAATGTTGATTACCCCTCCCAATCCTTGATCTCTCTTACCATTCGACCAGAAACAAAAAACAAGACAATCTCCTCTTCCCCCCTCCCTTATCCCTTCAATCGTTTTCTTCCTCTCCCCTCTAAGCATGACAAACTCCGGCAGGATGTTGATATATTGTTTTTTTCACAGAGATCATGTGTTAATCACTGTGTCTTGCATTACGGTGTTCACTTTTTTTATGTTGAATGCTTTTGCTCTTCTTTTGTTCCCATGAATATCATCTACCAGTTCTTTTTTGTCTAGGCACACATGGCGGAAGTGGATTAAATAAGTATCCTTATAATCAGTGATCATCTACTATTTATTGAATCCATTGCTATGGATCAGCAAATCCAACACAGGAGGATACAACAACTGACCCAAATCACCCTACCATTGTCTTGGCCTCCTTTCCCTGCCCCCAATGATCCCCCCCTTCTTAAATCCTCCACCTCCATTTCATTTCAAATCTAACAAGGAGACATCACGTGACAGATGTCAATGATGCAGACAAAACAACAGGGTTTGAAAAACATTGAGCTTATTTTGTAAGAAAACCTCGAAGCCTGAAGAATTCTGTCAGCGTGAATATCCTTTGAAAATCAAATTGCATTTTTAATCTAACAAGGAGACATCATGTGACAGATGTCAATGATGCAGACAAAACAACAGGGTTTGAAAAACAATGAGCTTATTTTGTAAAAAAAACCTCGAAGCCTGAAGAATTCTGTCAGCGTGAATATCCTTTGAAAATCAAATCTTTGGTCGTCAAGGAAATATGCTTATGTTGATTTCAGAGAAAAAAGTGAGATTTTTCAGCTAAAAATATGATTTTCAGACAAATACGAAGCATAAATGAAACTCGAATGAATGAATTAAAAGCTTCATTTATTCAGCCATCGAATAAAAAATATCCCAGCCCTCTATCTAGAGTGAAAGTACTTTTAAAACGCAAAAAATGAAACAACTGCACTGAACCCAATGCTTAGCATGGACCACCAGAGGGGCCTTCTGGGGCCCTAAGGGCTTTTTAATACAGCCTATGTTACAACCAGATATACTTTCTAAGCCAAATTTCATCTCAATTGGTTGAGTAGTTTTTGGGTGATGGAGCAACAGACAGACACCATTACATTTTTATATATTAGTAAGGATAAAGATTTACCGTAAAGCTATGTGATTACTTTGAATTTCCTTGAAATTGTGCTCAAATGTGGATATTTTTCACACAATTTTTCCTTCAATTGTGAAGAGTTAACTGCCAGGAAAGAGTTAAAAACAGGTACCAAGGGTATAGATAAGAGGCTTGTGAAGAGATAATATGGAATGATGTATTTGATGAAGTGAATCATGGGGAGAAAAAGAAATTCCATTTCAGTAAAGGAAGATTACTGGGTAATGAAAAAATTATTTTCCTTCATCATGTTTATTTCAATTTCAGGAATTTTATATTTCAGTCATAGCATTGAGTGGCATGATTGGATGATACTCATCTTAAAAGCACCTAAAGCAAAAAATTTCTCCACAGTAAGAGCATTTAATAAAGCTGTCACCAGAACATTTTACATCTGCATGTGCGCAGATCTTGTGGAAAACATATTTCTTTAACATTTCTAAATAAATTCCTCTCCTCCACTAATTTGGGTGCAAACCATATATAGCCCTGCCATGTCATTAAAGATGGGTGAAGACAGCTAATGGTGGATCAAAGAATTTATTTGAAATGCCATCCTCTCAGGATGTAATTTCTCTTCTTTCCTTCAACAGGATACTGCAATTTTGTAGCCTCGCAATAAATTGTTTTAACTGTCTAAAAAAATAAACATCACAAGGATGGCATAACGGAGGGCACTTGGGAGGTTACACTTTGAATATGCATGTAGGTTAGCCACTGACATCAATAAAAAATTAATCGCACATGCCAGCATTTATTTGTCCTCCCCAGGAATCAACCAAAATTTTAAAAATTTTGCCACAAACGTAAGGCTTCATGACCTTCTCAAGAACTGTTTAAATAATGTACCAGTCAGCTTTCCTGATTTTGAGCACACTGCAGTCACATATTTGTATTCATTCTCCATTGACCTCACACTCTCCCTTACGATCAAATTCTTCCCCTGGTTTCTAAATACACAAAAAAAACCGTTGGGAGCAGTCTTCTGGAAAGTTATTGAATACTGCGAGTGTGTGAGTTTGTGTATACTCCCAACTTGCACTGTTCTATTGTCCCTAAAATGCTAGTGTTCTCCTCACATCTCCCTTTTATGGACACCCAGTTTGCTCGGTATTTATGACAAAATCCTTATCCTATTTTGGTATCACATGTTTTGCTTCTTTTTGAAATACCTCTGCTGATTCAAAATGTCTTCTAAATTATGCTCCTCACTTCCTTTCACACATCCTTTGTCACTTTTCTCTGAACAAGGCGAAATTTTTTCTTGAATGCAGACACCCATGTTACACTCGCTTAACACTTAAAGCTCTGGGACATATGTTGAACTGCCACCGAAAGTGCCCACTCCTGCAAAGTCCAGGTCATCACAGATTCATTTTTCTTCCTAGCTTCAACAAAACAATTGTACATCCACTCATCAATCATTCACAGCTTATCAAGGCGAGTACCTCCATTTTCAATGTCTTTTTTCCACACCACAAGCAATCCTTTGTGTCTCAATGACGTCGAACTATTACGCTGCAGTGTTGTACGACTCCAACTGAAGCTCCCTGGCCCAGTTCACCACTTTAGGGTTTCATAACAAGAGGCACCCGACATTTAGATTTGTTGGGACTAGGCTCGTATTTGTTCTCATCTGAAGGTGATGGAGCAGAGCTACCAGTCGAGGTCCCCACTTCCAACACCGACTGTTCGTTGTAACAAAGAGAAGTGCCCACAATCCACTCAGCTTCTTCATTCGTGAAAAGTTCATTGGTATCAACCAACTGAAATTCCTCAAGCATGTCGAGAAACCTGCTAATTCATTGTATATACCTAAACCTGTCTGCAAATAAGAGAGACATGTATTAAATACAAGGCTTTTTGCAAGGCTAATACAATAAAATTGCAATGCACGTGACTGAATTCGCAGTCACCAAATTGAACTGCAAATGGACTCCTTTCCATGTCTACTTCAGTACACTACTGCCACAACTGTACATTGATGTAAATTATCACCAGAACTCTTGGATGGCGCTTCTCCTACTCTTCACTTCACTGACCAAGAGGTGGGTTAGAACTGGCTGACAAGACAAACAAATGTAGCTGGCATGTACAGGCCGTATTTGTTGTTATCCTGTAATACTTTAGGAAAGTCAAATGTACCTCCCATGACAGACCGTCAACCCAGGGAATTCCCTAACCCTACCTTCCGCAGATTTGCCTGATAGCTCTCATTTGTGGATTTTAAGGCACACTGGGGCACCTGTGTCACTGTCAATACAATTGTGTTCACCGCCCAATTCTCATTCTTTTGGCGGTAGGAAACCCAGATCCTAGGAGCAATCCCTGGGTCAGCCACCTGCCAGAATGAAGCCTCCTTCCCTCCAATCAAGAAAGGGTTAACAGACCTTTTGCCACTTGGGTTTTCCAAAGGAATGAGAGTTGTTTTCAATGAGAGCAAGAGTAAATGAAGAGGGAGAGAATATGATCTTCTTTCCCATGGGCCAACACTGAGTGTATACCTTGAACCAGATGCAAATGTTCCGGTGACAGCCTTATTAAATGCATTTATTGTAGAGAAATTCTTTGCTTTAGATGCTTTTACAATGAGTATCATCCAAGATCATGGCACTCAATGCCAAGACTGAAATACAAAATTCATGCAATTGAAGAAAACAAGGTAAGGGAAAGGAAATGCTGTTTTTTCATTTCCCAATAATTTTCCTTTACTGAAATAGAATTTCTTTCTCTCCCACGATTCGCTTCAATAAATACGTCATTCTATATTAGCTCTTCACAAGCCTCATATCATCATTTCATTAACTTTCACAGTAATTGCTGCACCTGATACTGAAGGCATTAGAAACTGCAGTAGTTAGAATATCCTCCTTTAGCAGTCCTTTTTGGCACTTCTACAATTGAATTTCTGCAATTTTTCTTGATTTCCTCTTTTTAATTTAAAGGAGGAAATCTTTTTATTCTAGCTGTGGGAGCTGAAGGCATTCTACTGAACTTGAGACGCTGCAAATTTTCATGAAAGTTTTAATTCTCAGAAGAAAGCATTAGCTAGGTAGAAAAAATATTTCTTGGCAGCAATAAATTAATAACAACAGAGGATTTTATGGAAAGAAATACTTTTTCCCCTATCTCTGCTCATAGCTCAGGGTTTTTCATCATGTGGGTTAAAGGTGACAATAAATGGGGATGAAATGCAAGGAATCAGCAAGTTGTGTACTGCATAGCATAAACTGCACATCAAGAAACTCCTAATATGCCATTTTTAAGGTGACAGGTGCAATAGAGTCCAATCCCTTCCCCTTTTTGTATGTTTTACTAAAATGCTCACAAGTTTTTCATCCATCAAGCTATGGTAATGCCCCATAAATAAAAATTTATGAATTATATGTCTAGTCCTGCATCATGGCAGTTCAGTGAAATATGCCCAGATTGGTATTTCCTAAGAGCAACTAAACAAGTAATTAGGCACTAAAATAAATGAATTAGAAAAAAATGAAAAAATAGAAAAAATAAAAAAAAAATAAAAAATAGATATGGATGTCACTAAAATTACAAGAAAATTTAGTTCGTTGTATCTTTAACAAGAAAGTGTAATTTTATTCAAAACTTAAACAATAATATGGTTTGGGGTCACAGTTCTCAGCTATGGTATGCCATTTTTCACCAACAAATACTTCTGTAGCACTATGTCGTTAAAAAAGGCTAATATCAGCAGCAAATGTTTTGCAAAGTCTTTTTGAACCAAAAATCCTAGGAACCAAAGATAGTCACAGCTATGTCTCTGTGGAATATTGCCCTTTACAATAGTAACCGTAAAGTTTCAAAATGTTCAACAGAATCTTGGGAACATATCATTTATCATTGAATTATTCCTTACACAGTTTTATGCTTTGATTACCCTTTTTTAAGTTGCACAAATTTCCCAGAATGAATTGAGTGTTTATTGAGGAATGAAGGTGCTAAGCTTTTCTTAACATTTCACCTCCCTTGGTTCCTTCATCACCCTTTCCTCTTAAAAAACAAATCATAGTGATTGGGAGCACAGCACCGAGCACAACATGGTATGAGTGGTGAGCACTGCACTGCATTGAGCTGAGCAGAAGATAAGCTAAGGTGCAGTTTAAACTCATCTCTCTCTGCCCCAAAACAAATCAGCCACAGAGAAAATTCCAACATTTTACCGAAAAATTCCCTGAGATTTCCCACAGTTTTCCAGGTCACTTGACACTCAGAAAATGCACTTCAGCCTTGGAGTAAGACTGAAATTGTCTTAAAAGGTAAAACTAGGCAAAATTCCATAACTTTATTAAGTCTACTCCTTGATAGGAGAGGTACACAATGTGTGTCCTGTAACCAGTTTATACATAGTATAACTCCTCCTCATGTAGGTATTCACTCTACAAAATAGGCAATCAATGCAGCATTGAGCAGTTTTCATTAATCAATAAAAAAGGGTGACATAGTTCAGTGACCAATCCCCCAAGGTGAAATATAATACTCATCACTAACAACAAGAACAACAGCTGACGTATGGCATTATGGTAGATTTTTAGCGTGCAAGGGTCCACCGTTTAAAAGATTCCGACCTCAGCAACAATTAATGATGGATGTACTTTACGCAACGTATAGAAGAGAGATGCGGCTAGAGGTTGACCGTCGTCAATTTTCAAATTTCTGACTGCAAAGTGAGTACTTGTTAGCCAAAGTTCAGGTAAGTGTCCTCACAAACCCAGAGGGATAAAAATTTTTCTTTTGCATAGCCTTTTGAAATGATATATCCTGAACCAAATAAAGAAAACGCGAAGTCGTTATCTTTAATAGTTAGCCCGTAGTTGAGTGATATGTAAACGCTGGTAGAGTGAAAAGGAGGCCTGAAACGGTCGGCCAGGACACCCCTCAGCCGTCACTGCCATAACGCCTTAAGCAGTATCAATAGAAATAATATCAATTAGGCAGCCACAGATCACCGAGGCATTAATTAGGAGAGAAGGCAAGGAAAAACTTGAAAACTGAATTAGATGGGAGGGAGTCAAAGGAACTGTACAATAAAATTCAGGGAGAAACAGCTACTGTTGGAATCAAAATTTTGTGCCGCTGTACTTCAAAAATATATCCAGTTCTTTGCGCCTGCCAAAATAAATGCAAACTCTACCATTTCTGAGGTAATTGGTAATTCTATTGCAATTTCAGTTATGTTTATTTATGACTGAGTCAAAAATGAAGACATGTCAATGCAATAATTAACTAAACACACCCTAAAATTAGCAGTTTTGTCACCTACATCAACTTTGCACTCATCCTAGGGAAAACTACTAAATCTATGGCATTAACCTCTAACCAAAAGTTGCAAGAATTATTACATGTAAGTGCAAACACACATTTATAAAATAAATATTTTGGTGTTAATTAATGTACATATCTAGACATCAACTGCTCCTACAATTTGCCCCAAATAAAAAAATTAAGTAATGGCAATACTATAAGAGTCTCCAGGGGTTTGAGATGTGGGTGTAGACAAGAATGGAGAAAATGCAATGGGTAGAAAATAACAAAAACTAGGAAATGCTCACCACCAAGTAATAGAAGATAAAACTTCTGGAAGAGATTATGAGGAGGCAGAGTAGATGGTTAGAGCAGAAAATGAAAGGGATGCTGAAAGTTATTATAGAGTGGAGGATGTCCGGTAAGCTGAGACAGGGAAGAAAGAGAAGACATTTTATGGATGGACATGGAGGATTAGGTAATAAACTGAGGCAAAGAATAAAATCAGGCAAGGAGACAAGGATCTATGGTAGTGAAAGATAGCACTTTCAGGTCGTCCTGGTTCCACTTAAACCTTACTTAACCAGAATGCCACTTCCAATAGTAATACATGATGTTCTTACTGGGTAGCTGAAGGGTTGGAAGCCAACATCTGGATTAAAGTCAGAGGGAGGTTGTGGTAACACAGGAGGTTGTGGATACCCAACAAATCCAAATGGATGGGGTGTCCCTCCACCAGCTCCTCCGAGATTATTCTTGTTGTTCCCCTCGATGTCAATCAAAAGTGCATCCACACCCAGGGTCTGATCATCTTTCATTACCTACAAGAGTTCAAGGTTCCATTTATCTCTAATATCGAGAGAATAACCCATTTTCTTTCTATGCCATAGTAAACAAACCTGTGGGTCAGGCTCATATTCTACATTGTAATTTTTTGCAATTTCGATCATATACTTTTCAACTAATAGCTTTGGTGGTGACTGAACACTCATTTTGTGTTTCAATTTTTCAGAGATTGTTGAGACACCTTCTTCTCTGCATGCCTGGAGGGAACAAAAACAAAAATAAATTCCACCATACCTCAATCGTATTATAAGAAAATCATGTGAAATAAACATGCAGCAATTATCTAGACATTATAACTTTTACTGAAGATGATACTTATGTATTGAAACCCAGGTCATCTTTTTTATGTGTTTTTTGTGGTTAAGTAAAAGTTATAATAAATATGTCTATTGAAACATACCACCAAGTCAACCAAGATACTGTTTTATTAGCAATTATCTACACAAAGACACATATTCTTCAACATCAATCACAGAGAATCGCAATGGAAGTCAATGGCAAATGTTTAAATATTCCCTGCAAAAAATGAACTTCAATAAGCAGTCATTAAAATTTTTAGTTTCCATGAGATTCAATTAGAACAAAAAATAGTACAGAGGCGTTCATCTGTGAAGTGTGAATGCTCATGTTCACGACATTTGCTGAAGAGTTCTCAAAGTACAAAAGGATATTGGGAAGTGAAAAATATTTATTCAAATTTCTGAATGCTGATTTTCCTATGAACATACATTTATCTCATGATGAAACCAAACCTTTTTTTATTTATTTATTTTTTTTTAAATATGGTCATTAGCCTCAATGATTGTACTCGAATTCTTGGTGCAGGCATGGACTTGGCCTTCCAAGACTGTGGACTGACCTGGCAGAGGTGCGATTCTGTTTCTTCATAACGCTATTGCGCCGCGACCACGAGATAAAATAGTGAGTAGCTTCTCTGGAATGCAATTCTGTATTTCGAATCTCGCTCCATTCCAGCGTGCCTAACGCTTATTTTTCGTATTTTTGCAATGGTCGTAACATCAGAAGAAACAGATTTGCGTGTGGTGCTTCACTAGCACTGGCAAACGCTATTATATCACCGTGCTATAATAGTGTATGGAGAAACAGAATAGCCCCCCAGGCTGGTTTGATTCTCAAAAACTGAGAAAACTCAAGTTTACAACAGTTTTCATTCACTGAATCTATGAAAATTAGGAGTACAGATTGCATGCAATGAACATATACAATGAAGGTGGTAATGTGAGGGGTGATCTTTGAACAGGGATAATTAATACACTGAGAAATTGGACTAAACAATCACTTCCAGAAAATACTGGTGATCAAGATGGACTCAACTGTATTTTTTGTTTTATAAAACTTATATTGGTATTTCATGATGAGTCCAAGGTCTTAACCACTTAAAGACGACAGAGAAAGATGAAAAATGTTTAAAAATACCAATTCTTTTCTGGCTTGAGAGAAAATACAGCATAAAATGTTGCTATAAAGGGGCAGTGAAAAATTACATATTTAAGGAGACATGATAAAATACTGTATTTTTCGGTAGATAACATGCACATTATTATGACAAAAAATTGTCTGAATTCATAAAAAATGAGCATGCACGTTATACCGTTGAAAGGTATGAGAGTTGAAAAAATTCAACAACAAAAATAAGGTTGAATCATAACTCCTTATTTATTTCGGAAATCAAAAACTTTTAAGTAATGGTCCACTAATATTTTTATTGTTTACAAACAATAAAAATATTAGTGGACAATAAACATAAACAATTAAAATATTAGTGGACCATTACTTACAAGTTTTTTATTTCCGATATGGAGAGGTTCCACAAAGTGAAGCCTGAATTTATTAGTTATATCCTTATTTATTACTTAAAACATGATTCGCACCCAATATTCTTCATCAGAATCTACACTGAAAGAATCAATTCCATTTAAGATCTCTTTTGGTACTACTTCAGACTTGATTTCTGAGAATGATTCATCATTTACATCCTTAGTACTACAATTGCGGGCCATCAGCCATTCCCTGGCTGCTGGTAATTTATTTGAACATTCCGAATGCTCACAGGTAAAAATGTCATCTGTCGTAGTATCCCGTAGGTGTTACGCTATGATATGAGTTAACAATGACAAATTTCCAGAGAAGTTGCATCCACTTTGAGGGAATTAATTCTGATAATGACGTGTACTGATTAAGCATATGTATACACACTACAGTGAACAATAATGAGTATTATTGCTTCCATTTTGCCACTACCTGTGTGCTTAATGTTATTCATTTAAAAGTGAGAGATTTTGTGATATTTTCATGCAAAGGATATGATGAATATGTAGATTCGTTGCTTGATTTTAAATTTTTGTAGTGTTGAAATATCCTTCAGTGGTAAATAAATTAAAAAAGAAAAGAGTTATCTCACAAGGATGTAATAGTTATTTGAAGATACAGACAGCGAGAGACCTGTGATTAAAATGGCTTCAATATGAAGTATTTTACAGATTTTAAGCTATCAGGGACTAGCCACGGAGTTCCACTTTTACGGAGTCACACGCAATGCACAATTGTGCGAAATTCCACAAAAATATCACCCGCCATGACCGGAATGTGGCACCAGACTCAAGTTTTGGTCCTCCTTCAGTCTAGTTCTGGTAAAAGTTCTATAAAGAACCATAATTCATATTTTGTTATTGATGTGCTCCTTCATATTGATGCCAGGGATACTCTCTAATTTATTGTTTGCACACAGCAGAGCATAGATTAACAGCAGGCCATTAACCATCTGACGGATAATTCGTCTATCATCCTGCAACAAACCCCTCTCTTAAATCTCCCTTTCCACCCCCCCCCCCTCCCTCCCTCCTCATCTATTACCACTTTTGTTCATCCCAGCAGCTAGCAATCACATTCAAGAGTACAAAATAGCGACTATGCCCACACACACACGGTGTTCCTGCAGCAGACTTTTTAAATATGGAGATGACATTTTTGCACTATGGCGAGTCTCTTGAATCTCTCCTTGGTGACTGCACAACTTGGGTGAGGTTATATAGCTTCCGTTCCCATTTTGTATTCATGTTCTCCTAAGCAATATAATTGATGAAAACCATCTATTTCTTCGGGAAAGAGGGAGCCCTTCATATAAGATTTTTCTGATAGGATGAAGACAATTGAATGGTCATCCAAAGGAGCTTGCACTGGCAAATAGTAAGCGCACCACTGAATGAGGGTGATCGGTGACCATGATCTGTTGATTTAGAGAGTGGGCTGAGTAAGTACAATGATAAGCAACTCAGAATTCCTAAGGGGGGTGAACATTCATTGCCACTTGAGACATGTGCCCAGGTTAGCAATAGTTTTGGGTAGAGGATTTGGGATTTGAGTAGAGCCCCTAGGAGCTGTAGTCGTGCAACTATGTGTCAGCTCTCTTGAGTCTCCAAATTTATAAAAAGTGATGCAATTTTGCTGATTTACATGATTCATGTACCTAATCATGAAGCATATTCATTGCATGTAAGGAACAGACATTAATATCAGCCAGTGAAATGTTTCAAAGAAATAAATGGAAAGAACATTGCAGATAAAATTTTACTATAGGAATGAGTAATTACCTCATGATAAGCCTGAAGGCATTTCAGAAAGCAAGGCAACAAATACCTTTGTAGAAGGCAACAATTGAAGGTGTTCAGATTATCTGTCACTTTTAATTATCCAATACTGTTCCCCCTCCATTAGCAAGGATTATCCACACACTATTTTATTTATATGTGATATGTGACTAAAATAAATATTTGTAAAGTGAGTTTCAGCAAAATAAAATCAGCAGGAGAAGAGGATGCCTAGGTAGCTTAACTGGCTGAAGCACTCGGCCAGAAAGCAAAGGATCCAGGTTCGAGTCCCAGTCAAGGCAAATGATTTTTCCCCTGTGGAATCTGGTTACTGTTTTTCTTATAATTACCCCAATTCTGAACTATCAACACAGAAATTGATACTACACATCAATTAATGTCATTTATTAAATAAATCAGGAATTGTAAGTGATAATAAAGGAATAAAGTCAAGCAAATCTTAAATTGGATACTAAAAGGAGATTTCTGTGATGCAGTAAATCAAAAGGCAATTAGAATTGGCTGATAACGCGATTGTTGCACCAAGGAATCTTTTTTTCCTAACTTTAATGCTAGTTAGCATTGCGCACCTTAACTAAGCATCAAAAAGATATATATTAGGTACATATACTCAACCAAAAATATATTACAAGTTATAACAGCAGTCACTTAAAGTTACATTAATGTGTCTTTTCCAGAGTTTATTGATGATTTATTGATCTCAATTTACATAGTTATTGATATTTCAAAGCATCATTGTCAAATTACATTCACGTTCAAATTAAATGACTTTTGGTATCTTTTACTAATATACCTCATGGATAAATAATTAAGAAAATAATTAAAACAGTATTTTTTATGCTATGAAGTGAATATTCAAAAATAGATACTTTTGATTAAGTTGGAGGCTTTCACAGCAATACAGAGTAGGCATTTGGATGGGTTTCAAGTTGTTACATTTTTTACACTTGGCTTCTATTGGGCAGTTAATAGCACTAAAAGAGTTGAAAATAACACACACTAGTCTAGACAACACATGTTTAATTGAGAGCAAAAACAAAATAGCATCGAACTCCAAATCAGTTATGCCAACTTCATCATTTCAAAAATTTTAAACATTGTAACCAACACTTCCCCTTGTTTAACATTTTTTAAATAAAAAAAAACATACTTCACATGAAACTACAAAAATATTGAATAAACTCTTGATTATATAACCAATGAAGTCCTAACTTACTTGCAAATACTTTTGTTTTAGGACCAGGCAGACTCTTAGTAAAAATATCTGCGACATTTTGTGCTGATGGCACATACTTGTATTGAACAAATCCTTCCTTAACCTATTCTTTACAAATATGATATTTTAAGTCAATATGCTTAGTGTGCTCAGTTAAGAGATCTGTTTTACTGAGTGTAATAGCACCTGTATTGTCTGCCCATATGGTAGTAGGTGTGGATACAAACTTCTCCAGTAACAATTCAACCATTAAGTTCCTGATCCACTTTAACTCATATGCAGCATCAGCTATTGCCATATACTCAGCTGCTACTGTAGATCTAACAACACAAGATTGTTTCTTAGTTTGCCATATTACTGCAGCTCCTACGAGCAACATAACAAAACCACTTACAGACCTTCGAGTTTCAGTGCAACCTCCATGATCTGCATCACAATAAACCTCTATTGGTTGGCCTGTCTTTTTAAACGCAAGTTTAAGATTGGCAGTTCCCTTTACATAACGAAATATTTGCTGTACAGCTCTCCAATCTGCACGCATGGGACTCTAATTTTTCTGGCTTACCTTATGAATGGCATATAATAAATCTGGTCTGGTGTTATTTGCTGCATACAACAAACTGCCGACTGCACTTCGATACATTGTATGATTTACCTCTACATCATCACCATTATCATCTGGAACGCTGTTTCTTACCACAGGCAAAGGTGCACAACTCGTTCTACATTCAGACATACCATACTCATATAACATTTTGAAAAGATAGCTTTTTGACACAGGGAGACTTCTCCATCTTCTTGCATCACCTGAAATGACAACACATTACTAGCAATACCCAAGTCTCTAATGTTCATATGCTTTGACAAGTCCTCCTTGAATTTTACAACATCAGTCTTCTTTCACATTTTTTAAGTCCCAAGTCCTTCAACACATCACTCATGCATGTATTCCAGTCCTTACTTGCATTCGGCAGTCTATAGATACTTTTCTTCAGCTTACATACGTACCCATGACGCCCCTTCCCCCTTTCCTCATACAACTCCGGCTGCTCCATGTACACATCAACACTGATAGGGCTATTAAGATATGCAAAGGTAATGTCCACATGATCCAAGGCCCACTCATTCTCCATACTGATTGCAACAAGAATTCGGACTGTTCTCCTCCTATTCACAGGACTAAAATTTTGCTCCCAGTCCAGCCCCATTGACTTCCTAAACCCTTGAGCTACCAGACGTGCTTTGAATCTCTGCACCTGTCCATATTCATCACACATTACTTTATAAACCCACTTAGATCCCACAACACGCATGTCCTTAAGTTTTTCAACCACCTCCCAAACATCACTTGCCACCATATTACCTATCTCAATGTCCATGGCTCTCCTCCACTCAGCTGCATGCCTGCTATGGATGGCTTCATAAACAGTTTGAGGTTCATCTGTGTGACACTCCAGTTCATGATTAACATCACATGTAGGTTGAATGGTATCTGCTTCAGCTGTAGCACAACACCCACAGGTCTTGGTTTTTCTCTGTCTCTGGGATTTTCGAATTCCCTCCCTGTTATTCACTGGAATTTAGAGTTGATCGTCAACAGTAATAGGTTCAACTGCTACCTCTTCATCATCAACCTGTTCTGCATCTGGTAAAACCACTTCTAATAAATCTCTCATATTGACGACCTCATCTTCTTCCCCTTCAGTAAGGCAATTCAAGTCAATGTCATTTACCGAGTTCTCCTGAACTAAAGCTTGCTTCTTCTGATTTACTTTCTTAAGGGGAAAAATGGACTCCTCAAACACAACATCTCTCCTGATGATGATGCAGCAACGCTCAAAACTCCAAAATCTATACCCATCCTTCGTGTTTTCATCATATCCAATCATTACACACCCTTCTGCTTTGGAATCCAATTTGCCTCCATCCAATTTCTTGGCCCATGCTCGACAACCAAATACTTCATAATACTAATAAGTCTCTCCAAATCTTCAGCATTCAGTTTCTTATTCATCCACAGTTCGAATGGAATCTGGTTGTTGATCGATGATGAAGGGCATCTATTTAAAGATGGCGGACGTAGCAAGTAAACACTGCAGTAGTTGTGCAGAAAAATTTGAAGAAAAAAGTGAAATAGTGACATGCGAGTACTACTGCCTTTCACGATATCACCTTCAATGTTCAAATATTGATAAGGTAACATTTAATAAGTTGAAAACTAAGGAAATAGTTTACAGGTGTCAAAACTGTCATCACTACCTTCCCGCCGATATCAACAGGTAGAAGATCTGCTTCAGCAAATTTTGTCTAAGTATACGGACCTTGATGATAAAATGAGAACCCTTGAATTAAAAATAACAAAGTGTAACAAAGTTGTTTTAGAAAATTCTAGCGAAGTTAAAGATCTCCGTGATAAAATTGGCGTGACAAAATCAGTGAGATCTATGAATGTTGCGCACACTACTGGACCCAAAACATATCCGACGATGGTAAAATGTGGCTACCCAATTACCCCTGGAAGCGAAGCTAATGGAGGGAATCAACCTAAAGCAGGCAACCTGGAGTTAATTACAATAACTTCAGAAGGTCACAATGCCAATCAAATAGCAGAGGACCCTGATACCGACAACGCAAGTAAGGAAGACGAAACTGTCGCGGAAGTGCATGGTGATTGGACCCCGGTGAAGCACAGCCAGAAGAAGAGTCCAGCCTTCAAGGCCTGGTAGTGGAATGAGTAATTGTAACGACAGCAATAATAAAACTGTAACAGTGCATCATGCTGATCATTCAGTTGAGTCATCAAAACCAGTCAAGCAGTTCCGTGAGATCATAGTGGGCATGAACTCAGCCTCTACGGATCTGGTCGGTGTGAAAAAGGCGTGGTTACACTTGGGAAAATTGGTGGGTGGAACCACAGTAGATAATGTTGATATTTTTATGAGGAAAAATTTCCCCCATATCAGTGCAACAGTAACCAAACTCGACTCAAAAGGATCAAACGCCAGTTTCAAAATAGGTGTGCCATTTCATGTGGGTGACGAAGTGCTGTATGGTAATAAGTGGCCTTGTAATGTTGCTATAAGGCGTTTTTTGTTAAAACGCCAACACGGTATAGAACTGGAGTGACAGAAAAACGGAAACATCATGAATCTGATATGTGTAAAAATTATGACTCAAATTCCGCAGATGGTTTAGTAAAAAACTTAAAAGTTCTTCATGTGAACATTCAGTGTCTACGCAACAAACTTCTGGAATTGGAAGTTTTGGCGAGTGATCTTAAAGTTGACGTTATTTGTATTAATGAACATTGGTTGAAGACTACCGAAATAAGTTCTGTTCGTTTGACAGGGTTCACAATCACTGATTATTATTGTAGAACGGTGCATAAAAATGGTGGTGTCTTAATTTTTATCTGTGAAAGATTGAACGTCAATTCTATTGATTTAAGCTGTTGCCCTCTTAATGCGGAAAATTTTTTTTAATCTTGCATAGCTAACATCAGCCTGAATGATACTTCTTTTATGATGGTATCATTATACCGATCGCCATCAGCTTATTATAATGTTTTCCTTCATAAATTGTCCATACTACTGTAATCAATACATAATTTATATTACGATTCAAATGTAATTTTAACAGGTGATTTAAACTGTAACTTTCTCGAAGAATCTCAGGCAAAAAAGGAGTTAATTGGCCTTATTCTTTCTTATAATAGGAATGAAACTAATCTTCAACCTACAAGAGTGACTCACACATCTCAAAGTCTTTTAGACTATTGTATCACTAATGTCGATTTATGTAATGTAAAAACTAATGTTATCTATTTCCCCATCTCAGATCACTTACCCATCTTATCCTCCATTACTGTGAATTCCCCACCCAAGGCTAAAACTCATTACATGAGGAATTTTTCGTGCCCAAATATTCAGATAATATGATCCAAAGAGAGAAATGGGCTGATGTTTTTAGTGCTAAAACTGTAGACGAAGCTTTTCATTGTTTCTATAGTATATTAAAATACTTTTTTGACTTGTGCTTTCCCCTTCAACAAACAAGGGTACATAAAAAAGCAAGAGTCAACACATGGGTTACTGATGAGATACGCTATTATTCAGTTCTTCTGGAAAACCTATTTGCCTCATTGAAGCAAAATCCTTTTGATGATGACAACACGGGAAATACCAGGTGCTCAAGAAGCATTACAGAAAATTATTAATCACTTCTAAAAGAACATATAATGATAGGATAATGCTAACTGCTAGCAATAAATCTAAAGCTGCCTGGGAAATAATAAAAAACTCAAAAGGTAAAATATCACACCCTATTCTCCCTAAAGTTAAAGGTGACATTACAAGCTATAGCTCAGTAGCTAATCATTTTAATTATTACTTTACAACTACCCAAAGAACAACTTCCTCTAATACAGGATTACTCAATTTCAATACTCCTTCCTCTTTCTTTGCAAACCCCTGTACAGAGTCAGAACTCAAAATTATTATTTCCCAACTTTGTAATAAAGGTAGTGCCGGACCAGATGAAATCCCAGGAAAAGTTATTTTTGATTGCTTTGAGCATATAAAGCAACCCCTATTATACCTTATAAACGAATCAATGAATCAAGGTGTTTTCCCTTCATTATTAAAAATGTCAAAAATTGTTACAATCTATAAAAACAGTGGTAGTTCTGATGATCTAAGCAATTATAGGCCTATTTCAATTCAAAATACTTTTTCTAACATTTTTGAGAAGATCATGTATGCAAGAATAATGGCATATGTTGAAAAGTGTGGTATAATCTCCACTTCCCAGCATGGTTTCAGGAAAGCGAAATCTGTGTCGGCAATATATGATGCTCTTGATATGATACTTAGTTCTCTCGGCAATAAACTGCAGACCTTAGGATTGTTTTTTCATTTGTCAAAGGCATTTGATCATGTCAACCATGATAGGCTCCTTGCTAAACTACAAAGAATTGGAATCACGAGGTGTCTCCCTAGACTGGTTTAAATCTTATTTGTCAAAATGTTCTCAAGTAGTAACTCTTAGTGGTGATGGGATAAAGTTTACATCAAATGTGTGTTATAGCTCCTTAGGGGTTCCTCAGGGCTCCATTCTAGGCCCCTTTCTATTTCTTGTTTCGATTAATGATCTTCCAAATCAACTATCTGGAATTCCAGGAGTGATGCCAATTATATATGCTGATGATACCAATGTAATAATATCATCAAGCTCACAGGATTGCCTTGTAGAAAGTTCTAAATTAGTATATGGTGCTGTGATAATCTATTAAATTTTAATATGCACAAAAGTAAAATGGTCTATTTTTCACATAAAAAGAAAGAAGGAAGTATGTTAGTAAAAGTTAATGGTAAATCCATAGAACAGGTCTCTTCAGTGAAGTTCTTAGGTGTCCACCTAAGCTCAAACATCTCATGGGAAGAACATATCCAACACTTATGTAATAAATTATCTACAACGTGCTACCTTCTAAGACAGCTATGGTACTCAACAAGCTAAACAGTTTTGCTAAATCTTTATTATGGCGAATTTTATTCGCATATTAACTATAGCATCTTATTTTGGGGCTCTTCACATTTATCACTAAACGTCTTTAAGATCCAAAAGAGAGCAGTACAAATAATAGCTGGAAAACCACATTCCTCACCATCGAGACCAATTTTTACAAACCTGAACCTACTTCCTCTTCCTTGCATATACATAATGAACCTAATTATCTATGTGAAAGCTAATCTACATAGTTTTGCCCGTAACTGTGACTTTCACGATCACCATACAAGAAGGGGAAATGACATTCACTACCAAACTGTCAGAACTAAGTTGCTAAAAATTGGCCCTAGAGAAATGGGTATTAAATTATTTAATAATTTTCCCACAGAGTTAAAATACATAAAAAGTATGGGCTGTTTCAAATCCAAATTAAAGGAGTACTTACAACAGAAAATGTATTATTCTGTGCAAGAGTATTTGAATAACGGGTAATATAATATAGTAAACTGGGGGAATAAAGAAAATCTATTATTGGTTATAAGATATTTAATTTAATAAGATTCTATAATATGGAGATAATTATGATATGCATATAAAGTGGTATGGTATATGTGGTATTTTTATGGTATGAACTTAAAATGATGTGCCTTATACCATGTGCATTAATTGTATCCTGATCTTTGGGCAAATAAATTTGTATTGTATTATTGTATTCCTTATGAAGGCTGCTGTCGTAATTGCTTCAGCCCACAAGGTCTTTGATACACCTTGAACATCATGCATCGTGTCATTCCCATGAGAGTGCGATCACTCCTTTCAGCGGCTCCATTCTGCTGAGGCCATCCTGGTACAGTTCTTCTGTGCATGATACCTTGATTCTGTAAGTATTCCTGGAAATCAGACCTTGTGTACTCTGTTCCGTTGTCTGTTTGTAAAGCCAACAGTTTTTTCTCATGCTGTTTCTCTACAAGATGATGGTACTTGATAAATTCTTCAAATACCTCTGTTTTCTTCTTCAAACATTTCACTGTTACTAATCTTGAATAATCGTCAATCCAGGTCAATACATACTGGGATCCACCAAGTGAAGCTGGTGTGAATTTCCCCATAAGGTGTTATGTATGAGTGTTATTGGTTCAACAGATTTTTCTGTGCGGAATTTGGGAAAGCTGAATTTGTGAAACTTCCCCTGAACACCGACTTCACACACATTCAACTTATCTTCATTCTTCAATTTTTCCAACATTGGTATCTTCAATAGTGCTTCCTGATGTACATGTCCGAGTCTCTGGTGCCATGTATCTAAATCACTAACTGCACGACAGGCTACACCTATTGTTGGATTGGCTGCATGTGTATCAGCCTTAATTTCTCCTTCATCCGTATTTACCACATATACTCTGTCTTTCTTTTTGGCGGAAAATATCAGTTCATCCTTGTCCATCACCTGAGAATACCACATCCAGACCTTTACCGGTAAGTTGTGACACTGACATCAATCCACAGTCTAAATCAGGCACATACAAAACACCAAGTAATGTGACAGTGAGTCCTCCATCTTCCTCAGGCGTTTTAATGACTACTGAACCAGTGCCAGTAATTGGGGCTTCATCTCCATTACCCATCTTGATGACATCATACATACCCTCTTCTTCTAAGTGCGAAAAGTCACTTCTAGTGGGACTCATGTGATGAGACGAACACGAATCTAGGAACCACTCCCTCCTCTTGAGTATTCCTTTCTTCCCAACTGAACAGTAGGCTCTAGCATTTTCCACTCTGTCAAGGATACAACTAATGGTGGCTTTTGCTTCGCCTCTCGATTTCTTCTTGTCTTTCTGCCAAAAATTCCTTCAATTCCGTACAATCCCTAGAAATGTGGCCAAACTTACCACATGTGTAGCATTTGTACATCTTCTGACTCTTACTTTTATTAGGAATGGTATTTCTATTCATATTTCTACTCAATTCCCGCTCTTTCCCCTCCAGAGGTTGGTGACTGTCCTCCTCCTTATTGACAAGTAATCCTTTTATTGCTGCTAACGCTTTAGCCTCTTCCTTGCTGATGTTTATTTCTCTCTTCTGCCTCTTCTCTTCCACCAATAATTTAGAAATAACACTGTCCATTTTTAGACGTTCCTTATATTCCATGGTGCGAATAAAGATTTCATAGCTCTCCTTTGGTAATCCTAGTAACTAAAAGTAAAAATAAGGATACAGTGTGCTCACCAAATTGAATTCCACACTTGCTAATCTTTCTATTTAAATCTAACACCTTGGACATGTAATCCGACATGGACATGGAATGGATTTCTTCAACGTCGACAGGTCTTCCAAGAACTCAATTTGCTGGAGTAGACTGAATTCTTGATTGAGGGTTTGCAGTATCTTCCATGCTCTCTCCACTGATTTACAATCCCCAATATAGTCAATATACTTGTCGCTTACAGCCAGAAATATGAGGGATAACGCCCGTGAGTTCTTCTTCCTTTCTCCGGGACTGAATCCTTCAAACATTTCTTCTCCGCCAAACCCTGGGTCAATTGCATCCAAACAATCCCGCTGATCCAGAAGAGCCCTCGCCTTAATATGCCACGCATAGTAATTGTCCTACTTCAATTTCTGGCCTTTGTATAGTCCGTCTTCACAACTGGCTGCCATTGTCATATAACGTTTCTCGATTAGTACTCTCCTACTTAAACCGCACCAATATCAGAGTAGATACTTCTCCTGTGAGCATCTGGGCCCGTAACCTGTTATATTTTTTACCCTTAGCTTCTATTGGGCGGTTAATAGCACTAAATGAGCTGAAAATAACACACACTAGTCTAGACAACACATGCTTAATCGAGAGAAAAAAAAATAGCATCGAACTCAAAATCAGTTGCGCCAACTTCATCATTTCAAAAATTTTAAACACTGTTACCAACACAAGTCCCACTTTATCCATCAATTTTGATTGCAACTATACATCGTGTCCACTGCATGGTTTAGACTCAAGACTCATTTTATTACACACTCGAGATAGATTGTCAGACACTCTCACACAATAATCAAAGCTCCTGAAGCATACAGTCTAGTTATCTAATTTATCTTCTGGAAGAACATATAGCTAAGCCATGATCCTGATATAGCAAAGCCAGATCACTCATGCATGAGGCAACAACAACGATCCATGCTGCACTAATACGGAATAGGTCCCTTTCCTCATGTTTGAACAGCATCTAGAGTCTTCTTCAGGATATCTATACTGCAAAAGCAGACAATCTGCACCATTTGGTTCATATGAAAATTCCAAATGTCACTTTAATCTACTCCTAATTACCTCAACACTTCCATTAATTTCACCCAGTTCACCCAATAAAATGCCTTCTTGAAATCTACAAAGCAAGAAAAACATCCTGCCTAAATCCTAGACTTCTTTCTACACTGTCCTAATCACTCCTGTAGACAAGTTCCGGTCCCTCTCCAAAACAAAACCAGGTCTCCATCTAGGAATTCAATAGTCTAGCTCTCTAGCCTACTATCTAGAATTCTATGCATTACTTTGGCCACTTGGGATATCAAGCTTATAATCCTATCATCTCCATATATTTTTGCCTTACTCTTCTTCAGTATCGAATTATCATTGTCTACTTGCAGTCCGCCAGCCACAATCCATTCTCAGACATCCTAGAAATGAGCGCAGAAAGTCATATTCCTCTTCCAACCTTCCAAATACTCTATAGAAGCTCTGCAAGTATGTTATCCTATTTCACCACTTTTTTCTTTTCATGTTTTGGAGAGCCCTAACACTGTGAAGTTTGGCTTTCAAAGCTGAAACTATTTTTCCATAGAAGCAATGTGAGATAAACTAAATTATTGTCCTCAAAACTAGTACATATAATAACTATGTTAGTTTCCGGGCGTTATTGATTACCTAAGACCTAGAGAGACCTCCTGTGCCACACTCAGGCAAGGTATGAAATCCCTTAAGAGCACAGAAGATCACACACTGACAAAGTGCCTGAATGGATCTTTTCACTTATGGAAAAAAACAGCACAATTTGACTTGGAAGTGCTTATTTCCATGTTAAATTCTCATCTTCCCTGACTTTTCTAGGTTTTCAAGGTCAATTGCAAACCTGAATGATGTACTAACATGAAATTAAAGAAAACAATTTCACCACAAACAAGTTCAACAATGAGTTAACCTGCAACAAACCATGGCTTGTTTCGAAGGAAAAACATGAGAAGTAAATAACAAATGAAACCAAAATCATCACTCCTTCATGTTAGCCATAAACAGAGGAAAGGCCTGCAGATGCTTAATGTCGGCCACATGGTATACACTTACTTAAGTTTTTGCTCTGCAGTCGGACTTGCACTGTATAAAATGGAATATTGCCATACAGTAAGACATCCAAAAGTCTAACTTTACAGCAAATAACACTCAATATGCCCATGAAAAAAGCAAATGGGTAATATTTAACTCTGGTAATCTATAAAATGATCACAGACAACTGTTACATTATACAACATTAGCACTTAAGAAAACAAGACTAAATATATTTCACAAAAAACTATGAAAAATGTCATCCAGGAGAATATGTAGCATACACACACAGAAGGAGAAATGAATTACAAGGAATCCTTCATTATTATGGTAAAATACCTTTTAAAAAATTGGTATATACATATTATTATGGATTATTATATAATACCATATGGTCACATGTCAGTTTAATATTACAAAATATTACGGCTGTTATTACATTTTCCTTCCGTCATTGCTCATAAATTAAGGAATAGATGGTAAAGTGGCTAAGAATACCAGCTGTAAGTGCCGCAGATTTAAATCTGGAATCTCCTCAATGAGTTCTTCCTTAATTATAATCACTTCCACAGTGAATTATATCCAGAACTAATCCAACAACTATACCGGAAAGTAATTCCACAAATACTTGTTTTCTTAAACAATATGATGAAGAGGAGCTAAAAGACTATCTCGAAGGAGATAGTAAGAAAAAGTCTGTTGGCATTGATGAAATACTGAACAAAAAAGGTACTGATATACTTCACACTTGACTGCATTTAATTACGGCAAAGGAAGATGGAACATAGCAATATGAAAAATAAACTCAAAACTAAAACCTACAGAGCAGTCTTGATCATTCAAGGTTGTGGGAAGAGACCACTTTGTATTATATGAAAGGCTTTCGAACGAGAATTAAGTAATTATGACAAAATTACGGCACTTGGAGCTTTAATGGGCTTCAGTTGAACCGGATTTCAGCTTAGGATAAAACATTTCCGTGATCCCACCATAAATAATACGATAATTTGAAAATCTAGGAGATACTCTGCAATTCTAACAAGAAAAGTTCAACTGATGCAATTTGAAATAAAATGTCATTTCCCAACCACAGCGATAACATAATTTGAAATTCATTCACAAAAAAAGGAGAACTTCTCTTTAAAATGTATCCATCCGATAATTTAACCTACTTATTACGGAAACTTAAACAGAAAAGTCAGTGAACGCTTCTGGATGGGAAAAATTATTTGCAGACTTAACATGTGAACACAAACGCGTTCTTTATAAACGGTTGTGCTTAACTTAGTAAACACTTATGTGTTTGCATGAAACTATATGTAACTCCGGGAAAAAAACTCATTTTCAAATGAGAATGTAGCTCTAAACATTTTCCATCATGATGGGGAGTTCATGGACACGATCAACCCAACGTGAAGGGCGCGAGGTAACTTACACCTCATTCGAGTTTACAGGAAACTATCAATCTGCAAAGCTTTCATGAAGTGTAAATAATATTTCACGAATCTTGTGGTGTGTTTGACAAAGAAATGAATGCTCAACACGCCTGACGACGCGAGCTGAGCGTGTCAAGATTTCTTCAACAAGGCACCTTCCATGTTTACTTCAATTTCGCTGAATGTAACGAGCTCTTAAATTGCCGCATCACTTCCAACTCATGCAGCAGAACAACAAGGTAAAATTTCTCGTTATCTATACGTAGATTGTGAAACCACCACCAAAATTTCATACCTGAGCATACTGCTTCCCATACTTAGCTGACAATTGATCAGCAATGACATGCAATTCAGCAATATCGGTTTGCATTCGCGGAGCAACCCATATCAGGCTTGAAATTGGTTCTGCAAGGCCTTCGTCGAGAACCCTTAAAATAACGAAAAGTAAGCAACCTGACAATAGAGTAGTCTTAGTTAAGCCCAATAACACTAGACTTACTTCATCTGTTGAATCAATCCATATCTTGCCAACAGTAAGTCGCAGTACATCTCAACCACTTCCATTGCTTCGACCATATAATCTTCCCTTATAATATGTTCCACCCTAATTTTAGCCCTTTCATACTTGCCCGCAGCAATGTAATCGGCGATTTCTTTTCTGGCCTTCTGAGCCAATTCCGTTTTCTTCTTCTCTAAAAGTCTAAGCCTATTAATGGCTAACCGCAGATGTGTTTTCAATTTTATATAATTTGGACCTCCAGCAAACATTTTGATGAAGAGCTATTTATGATATTGAGCTGACGTACTTAGACAACCTTACCTGAACGTCAACTTGTAATAAAATCATAAAATCTCTGACTCATGGAGCGCATCCTGTGGCGTCATTTGTTGTCTACAGAAAAAGGGGAGGAGATATTTAGCGGCAACCTTGATATCGCGTCCTGTACACTCGATGTTGCAAAAGAAAACTAATTCCCCAAAAATATTTGTAAAGCACGATTAAAAAGGTGCCACGATGACAAAATTGCTGGCGATAAACTTCCCTGTCGTTGCATAAAACTATTAATTAATATACTCTATAATCAATATATATATCCCAGATAGCACGGATCTGGTTATTTACACAAAATGTACTTCAACATAACATTAACAACACAGAAACAACCCTCTTACGAACAAGGCTGTATACATCAACATTATGTAGACAACGGGGAAACTGAAGGGAAAAAATGGCATCAAAACGCCGCAACGAAAGGGAAACATGTTTACCAAACGCGATACAACGCCATCTACAGTGATCTACAGGCCGGATAGCGAACTACTTCGAAGAGAGCCGGAAAAGTAGTGACCTCTTGTGGCCATGTACCGAACTACTTGGTAAATAGATAATACTTCTGCCTAATGAAGGTTGATTCCCTTTTTCTGGTTTTCCGCCGTGTTGAGGACAACATTTCGCCGGCTATCCTGCTGGCTTCCTCATGTTCATGTTTGGCTACATGGACCTGAGGAAGCCAGCAGGACAGCCGGCGAAATATTGCCATCAACATGAACCAACACGGCAGAAATCTTTTAGGTTAATATTTTAACTTCCACAATTTGTTCGAGGGAGCTGACTACGTTTGGACACATGAGACGTACATGATCAAGCAAACTGATCCAGCATTATCTTCAAAGTATACTTTCATTTGAAGTTATCATTGGATTTGTTACCTATAATAATCTAGTACCTATTCTCTTAAATTCATCAAATGATAGAAAAATTTCGGAGAACCCGTGCCACAGTCTAAACTAACTATCAGTCTGCCTACTCTCATATAAGCTATGGGAAACTCTTAGGTGGGTCAGCTGTCTAGCAAGCCTAGAACATGGTGTACGGTGAGTTGAGAGGGAATTTTGAAACTCGGACTCCCCCAGATTTCTGTTATGTATAGTTCCTACCTACCTTTAGCTGATTTCTGTGATGATAGCATCATCAGGAAATACTTCCTGTAATACAATAGGGAGCATTCCATAGAATGGGTAAAAATAATAACACAAACTAATGTAGGTATATCTTGGAGCTTTTATTTCATTAAAAAGTATTTCAGAACAATACATGCGGATGTAGTACATGATAGTCCATTCCTTCTAGAAAATAATATGCAAACAGAACATAATCAGTAAAACATAGGCAAGACTTCAGAACATGTAGAACTAAAGAGAGTACAAAAGAGAATTGAAAAAAATAATGATTGGAATATTTGTAAACAATGCCCTGATAATAGCAGTCACAGCACAATCATTACAAGGCAAATGCATGGTGATTTGAGAGGCCATACACTGGCATTAACTTCATCTTACATTTACCACTACTAACAACCACAGATAATAGCAGCCAAAACCATCCTTACTAAATAAATATGTACATGGAGAAAGGTCAGACATTGCCTTTAAGTGTACCTAACATATGCCACTAATTACCATGGCTAATAGAATGTAGAATAAAATCTAGCAAAGGAAACACACAATCTAAGCTCACTACGAACTAAGTGAGTACATGGAGATTCGAAAGATCATGCATAGGCATTTACTGTACCTTACATATACTACTAATGGCAATGACATGACTAATGACCATGGAAATGTACAGAACATACGAAACATTTTCATGGCACTGCTAGTTGAAATACTAAATGAGATGAATGAGAAACTACCCCCAACATATGATTTATGCATCATGAGCTAAATTGTATTCTCTCATTGCAACAAGCAGATTAATCACAGCATCATCTAAAGTTCGAGGAAAATCAACAAACACAAACAGCAGTGCTAGGCATATGAATGTTCAGCAGAAAGAGAAACATTATCATTGTCATGAAGATATTATGTTATGTAAAAATACATGAAACCCAAGCAGGGGAAATTCCATCACCACTTATGTAAAGGGTAGAACAATGCAAATTAGTGCAGAATACCAGCAGGATGATGAGGCAATTAAATGCTCTGCAATAACCTCTCACATTACCACAGAGGTCATATTATTACAATTATAATATTACAGGAAATACAAAAAGGGGAAATTCCATCACCACTTATGTTAAAGGCAGAACTAGCCAAATTAGTGCAGAATACCAACACAATGATGAGGCAATAAATGCTCTGCAGTAACACTCTCACATTACCACGGAGGTCATATTATTACAATTATAATATTACATGAAATACAAGAAAGGGAACCTCCATCACCACTTACGTAAAGGGCAGAACTATGCAAATTAGCACAGAGTATTAGCAGGATGATGAGGCAATTAAATGATCTGCAATAACCTCTCACATTACCACAGAGGTCATACTATTACAATTATAATGTTACATGAAACCCAAAAAGGGGAAATTCCATCACCACTTATGTTAAGGGCAGAACTATGTAAATTAGTGCAGAATACCAGCAGGGTGATGTGGCAATTAAATGCTCTGCAGTATCACGGTCACATCACTACGATGGTCATAAAAATATAATGTTACACAATATAACATGAAACCCAAAAAGAGGCCATTCCACCACCACTTAAGTTAAAGGCAGAACTATGCAAGTTAGGGAAGAATACCTGTAGGCTGATGAAGCTATTGAATGCTTTGCAGTAACAGTGAGATAACTACAATGGTCATATAGCTTAAATGACACCCAAATACGGGCAATTCCACCACCACTATGTAAGTAAAAGGCAGAACTATGCACATTATAAAAGAGTACGTGAAGGATTATAACTAGCACAAACTAGTGGACACATACTGACCCCAGGGAGGTATGGCTCTAGAGTAACAAAACATTAATTGTAATGAGGTATTTCATGTTCATTTGTGACAAAAAACACAAGGCAGTCAGGCTACACACTAGATAAAACTTTATGGGAGAAACTAAGGTAGAGAAGTACAGTGCTATAACGGGAAGGCAACAGATAAATTTAAAGACTTATGAAATACAACTTAAAGTGCACCTCCTCATTCTATGGTGGTTCATTAATAGAGCAGCACAACAAGAAATGTTATGTGCATAGCACACTTCCCTGTAGTCGGAAATTAAATATTTCATAAGTCTTTAAATTTACAGCAATGAAAATTATCCTATTTAGGGTATTAAAAAATCCTAATTATACCTACACTTATCACTAAGTATATCTAATCTTATGTTAATTAATTAATTCAACCCCAGAGTCCTATTCCTAAACTTAAGACTATAGTATATCCTAATCCTAAAACCTTTTTTAAAGGTGCTGCACTACACAGTGGGGACCTTAATGTTGAAAGTGCCATTTCAAGTGACTTTGATATAATACCAATGCCCCCTTCATTTTTCTTCATGACACTTTCGAAAATGGTCTCACATGCGAGAAGGTAGTCCAAGAAACCTGTAGAAGGAACTGCAAGGCTCCCAAATGAAGAGGATTTATCAAAAGCTTTGAAATGTATAAACTTTTGATCCTCATTTATGAGCCCTTCACCAGATACCTCCAGCTTTTTACATTGTGGGCATTGGTGCCACAACAAGAGTTTCCGTAGCACCACTCCTGCTACATACAGAAATGCTTGCCGCTCACCTATGTCCCACTTCATTAATTCAGCCACTTTGTCAGCATCATCAGGTCCAACAAAACTAGCATATGAGGGACTGAAAGATGAAGACTGCTGACCCAGACCTACAATGTCCTTAAAAACTAGCATGCAATGGTCTGGGTCTAATTCACAGTTACCTGAGGGACTGGTGATAATCATTGACCTATAACTTAACTGTTTGTATGCTTGTTGGAATTGGTATGCTGTGGGATTCTTGCAGCAACCACCTCTTTGGCGAATTTGGCCGAAAAAATTCTTTAAGCAGTCTTGATTTAGTCTTCGCAGACAGAGTTGATCAACACCACAACAGCTGTGAAGATGATTCCAGAGCATGACAGTTGCATTAATGGTAACCTTCCAACCCTTAATAAACTTACTTCGACTACTTACCTCCTTCTGCCCCAAATCAAAGACTCTCAAGCTCTCAAACAGAGCAAGAGAGTCTTTCAGTACATTAAGGTGGTTGGTTCCCTCTGCCATGGGTCTTCTTAACACCTTTGTAGAAGGCTTAACAGTGCTATTGAAACAGTCGAATAATTGGTCCATTCGCCCAACGAATTCGGCTGTCCCAATAGCACTGCTATCATTCCCTTCACTTGCAACCTCAAGCATGGCTGCCACAGTGTTGGAGAAGACCCTACAGCAGAATGCAACCTTCATTCTCTGGAAATTGTTGGGGTACACACAAGCAGGGGTAAGTTTAGGGGCTTGCCTAAACTTGCGCTTTACATCTCGCTCATACACCATGATAATATCCCTCCAACTGGCTTTGAAACCATCAAACTCAAAATTATATCTGAGAAGATTGTTTCGAGTAGCTTTCATAAGGTGACAATAATCAAACAAGAAAAATACCTTCAGTCCCTCAACGTGGTAATAAGGCTTCTCACATGTGACACCAAGCCTGTTTTGAAGTTGGATGAAGTTGCTGCCTTGGTCGCAAACTGAGGCAACAACAGAATAACCAGCTTTGGTCATTTCTATTATTCCCTCAGTTAGTAGACTGAAGACAGCATTAACATCGCAAGCCCCAGAACCAAACATGAAACCAATGGGCTGTTTCCAATGCTTGCATAACCCTCTGGCCATCAGGACCAAAGCACATGAAGCACTGGTGCTCCCAAAAACACCATTGCCACTATCAACTAAACCAACAACTATATCGTTACATCTGTCATAAAATAAGTTCCTCTTTATACTAATTTCATCAAAATATAAAACACATATTTTATCCTTATCATCTAACCTACTTGCTACAGCTTGCAGTCCTTTCAAGATTGGATATGAAAGGCCTGCTGTAAGCTTGAAGCCACTCAGCCACCTACTCAGGCTAGATACAGCAGGTAACATGAATATTTGGCTAAGGGCCTTGTAAGATTTCCGGCTGTGGAATGCTAAAGATAAAGCAGTTACTTTATCCAAGGCAGTCCACCTCCGGCCACACTTACTCCTACTGCAAAGATTCATGTTGCTGCAGATCAATGAGAAAGCTGCTGGTGACAAAGCTTTCTTGATTTTTCCCAAGACATCCACAGATGTTGAGTTACTACGCAAACCTTGATACTTCTTGCGAAGTTTACATACCATAACTTGGGATCGCCTTAAACTACTTAGAGCTACTCGCCTGGGTGTCAGTTCATCTGCCCTATACCTCAACTTTGCATTGCCTGAAAATGAACATATCATATCCATTAGGCCATATAAGCCGAGAACGATATATTGTCAAAATTACACAATGAGAAATAATTATGTAGTCACAGAAATCACTCTGAAGCACATTTACCTCTTTTTGGGGTTGAAGACACAAAACCATGGCTACCTTCTTCAAAAATGGAAGTGGTGTCACAAAAAGCTGAGGATCCCTCAGCCACTTCCCCCAGATTTCTCTCTTCCATCAATCTCTTTACTGGGAAATAGATAAATAAAACATTGAGATTAGTTATCGTGACGCCCATTTTCCCTAACAACGAAGTTAATGTAAACTGACATTATCAGTAGAAATATGTATTGAGGTACACAGCCGCCTACAATCTATTCAAATGATCATGCGATACACTTACTCTAGCACATTGACACAAGCAAAATGCAAATACAAGAAGTGCAACAAAGGATAGATTCGATTACATACCAGTTGGTTCACCATCAGGCTTCACCAGTGCCTCAGAGCCCACATCTGGAAAAGTAAAGGATAATCTTGGCTTTCAAAAGAGTAAAGTAGTGGTACTTTGAATAATTGAAGCACAAAACGTCCAAATGTCACACCATTTCTTATTTTGAGTCAGTTGCACAAATGGACTTTCTTGATCCAACTATATAATTAAAAAATTCTGAAACCTCAGTTGGTATTTACTATAATGCCTAAGTAAACCAGAGAAGGAAATGATACATATTAAAGACAAGGTTAATATACATAATAGGAAGTTAATATAGCTAAAGCCGTATCACATTATTTCAATAGCATCATTCTCCGAAAAATGTTGGCGAACAAGAGCGCGTATGTAGGCGCTATACGTTGTTTCATAGCTACATTCATCCCTCAGACTATTGATAAGGCTCTGGTAATAAACCTTTCGGTACATAAAATCACAGTAATTTTCAACACACTTTGTAAAAAGCCATACCTGGGACAGGGTGGACAGCAGTGGGACGGAACAGGTTGTACGTCCGATCTGAAAGTAAACCCATTGGTAATAAATCGGTTCAGAACTAGAAATGAGAAAACATAGAACTCTCAAGAAAGTAACTATCAAAATGTTGTGAGTGAAAAAAATGAGATCTCACCTTCAAAAATCGTAGGATTTGCGTTCCACACAAGCCTCCCAGAAACAAAAAACTGAGAGGCGTCAAAGTGTTTCCCGCAAAGCCGGTAACACTTGTACCACTTCTCTGGATCTAATTCCAGCAGGTCCATTCTTCCTGCCCTCTCCAGCCACAACCGACCTTGCTCCACTTTCTTGGGGATACGATATAAACTTATCCCCACAGAATGGGTGGAATTTCTGCACCCCACAGCACAGCAGGGATATCCTCCACGACATCTGGATGGCATTTTTTATGAAAATGCAATAAAATGCACCAAACCGGTAGAAAAACTCGACAAATAACACCGCTGCTACGTCAATCGCAATGATCTCAGGAACTTCGCGCGGTTTTGCTCACTGGTGTTTACATCGTGGTTCGTAGAGTCACGAGTCAAAATAAATGCAATATTAATTGAAACTAAAGGTTACAAATTTTCCATTTGTTTATTAGTTTAAAAAACTATTCTTATTTAATTAAAAGAAAAAATATCACATATGTGACCAAAAATCGTCTTAAATATTGCTCATTTGACTCTGACGAGATGGTGTCCACTGGTTTCCTGAATTCCCCCGTAAGATGACTGTTTGTTTAGACTGTGCCCGTGCAGTGAACGGAAATACAGTTCAGAAAATTCTTGCGACGTTTATTACATATTGACAAATAACGGATTACCATGCTGAGAGAAAAATTTAATCACCTATAATTACAGTTAACTCAAAATTGTAACAAAGCATATTGTTTTTGTGTATCTGTTGGGTTGTTTATATTATTCTCACCACTTATTCGACTGAGCAGACGACGTTTGGATGCATACGGAGTGGGAATAATGATATGTAAGTGTATCGAGGAAAGTGATGTGATGGTAAATATCAACTATTTTATCACGGATATTTGAAATGTATTATTGTAAATAGCCCGTGGGCTTAATAAGATGGTTAGACATCGCAATTAGCCTCTAGAAAATCTTGTGGGACCGTTGGGAAGTTTGAAGTGAATGTGAATATGGTAAGCAATATTTCGAGCCGACTTGTTTAAATAATACAACGGAAATGCTAGATACAATTCTTTACGGAGAGAGTGAATACTCATCCATGGGTGTAGAACAGGTTCTTCTATTTTACCTAAACTTGTTATCCCCGGCTGAGAGATGGGAAAAATTATGCAATGCAAGAAAGCAATCAGACTCAGTCGAAAAAATACCAGTCTACAATGAGAAATACGGGAAAAGGGAATGTCAAGGAAGGTTTCCATTTTCATGCTTAAACTCAACTTGGTTAAGTTTCAAATAAGTTTGCTCACTTTTCCTTCCCGTTCACTTGGCACATTTGCCCACTTTTTATGAGAAGAATTTTTTATGTTTACTGGAATATACATATTGACAAGTCAATCCTGCTAATATTTTTATATATTAAGGAACACTTTTCAATGCATATTTTGCTGAATCCTCGTTAGAATACGTGTGATAAAGAATCCTCCCAGGCGTCATCTCGCGTTCAGAATCACAGATAGCGGCGCCGCTATTTCAAAACCCGTAAATAGCTACTTCCGGTAGCCATTTCTTCATTCAGAATCGCAAAAAGCGTCGGTAATGCTATTCTTGGGAAAATAATAATAATAATATTTATTCATCCAAGAGACACAATACACAGTAATAATACTGGCAAGTGCATAGGACATGTCAAATACAATTAATAATTACAGAATTTTAGAGAAGAAATCATTACAAGTTCAAGAATTCTTTAACACTATAAAAACACTTGAGAGTCAGGTATTCACGTACCATTTTCTTTAATATTGGTACTCTCTCTTCTTTTTTTATACAGTCAGGTAGGTTATTGTATAGTTTGATACACATTGACCTTGGACCATTTGATGCCATGGATAAATAGCTTGGCTTTACATGTAAGTCGTAACATTGTCTGGTATTATAAGAGTGGATACCATTGTTCATTTCAAAATCATCACTATTGTGTTTTACAAGTAATACAGCATGATAAATATACACACATGGAGCAGTTAAAATTTTTAATTTTTTGAAAAGAGGTCTACAGTGGGCCAAATAATTTTGTTTACACATCATTCTTAGAATCTTTTTTTGAACCTTCAATACACTGAGAAGATGAGACGGCAGTCCCCATAATACTATACCATAAGACATTCTTGAGTAAAATAATCCATAGTACAGCATTATCAAAATATTTTGGCTTACTGTATGTCTTACAATGGAAATCAAATAGAACACAGAATTTAGCTTTTTAATTAAGAACATGACATGGATGTTCCATTTTAGGTTATTATCAATATGGAGTCCTAAGAACTTGAAATAATTAACAGTATTGAAATGGTTACCATTTGTCTGAGTAGAGTGAATGTCAAATATGCAATGCGATGTAGAAAATATCATTACTTGTGTTTTTTCAATGTTTAGGACCAAATTATTGCCTTCACACCAATCAGTCATACATTTCAACAACAGTTCACTAGATACCACCAAGTCACGTACATGTTTACTAGATGTCATAATACTCACATCATCTGCATACATAACACATTTATTAGTACCTTTAATCTGCAGCTGCCCTGGTAGATCATCAATAAAAATCAAAAACAACACAGGACCAAGCACTGACCCCTGAGGTACTCCTCTGTTTACCTCCATAGGGGTGGAGAGATAGATATTCCCATCACTTTGATATGCTACCCTTTGATGTCGATTTACAAGATAGGTCTTCAGCCAGCTTAATGCCACACCCCTAATACCAATTAACTCACATTTTGAAATCAACTTACTGTGATCAACAGCATCAAAAGCTCGGCTCAAATCAAAGAAAATGCCCATAACCTTACACTTTGAGTCAATCTCTTGGATTATATAATCTACCGCTTCAAAAAGAGCCAGATTTGTTGACTTCCCCTTGCGGAAACCATATTGGTGATCAGATAGCACATTTTGACTTTCAAGATATTCTAAAAGTCGTTTACAGAAAACACACTCAAGAATTTTACCAAATTGGGGTATTATAGATATGGGTCTATAATTATTTAAATTGTTCCGGTCACCTTTATTCTTGTAGACTGGTAAAACCTTCGCCATCTTTAGGGCATCCGGATATATGCCTTCAGTAAGGGACTGGTTCACAAGCATTAGCAATGGGGTCAGGATAAGGTCCCCGCAATCTTTTATTAATTTGCCTGATACACCATCAATGTCAGCAGATTTTTTTTTCCCAATCTTATTAAGATAAGAGCGTAATTCTATCTCACTACAGGGTTTTAGATACATAGACGCATATGATACTCTTATCGCCACGAACGAATAGCGTCACGATAGCTATTTTTGGCATATAGCTGTAATGCTATTTCATTCAGAATAGCAGCCCTACTCCGTGATCCGAACAAGTCTGTGAGCGGGCAAGAAGGAAATATTTTTATAGACGGGAAATTAGAGCGTGTCCAAGGACTCGTCTGGACTAGTGATGGGCACTGTGCGAGTGAGTCAGCTCAAATGTGCGACTCGGCAAATTGAGCGGTGAGCGGTGAGAGTCTTATTTAGTGAGTCGCGACTCCCTCCCCTCACGCGACTCCCCCTCCGCATAGCCGCACAGTGAGCGGTGTGCGGAGGGAGTCGCTTTATTGCAATCCAGCACAGCACAGTGCGGCGCACACTGTGCTGGAGTCGTGTGCGGAGGGAGTCGCTTTACTCCAATTCAGCACAGCACAGTGCGGCGCACACTGTGCTGGGAGTCTTGTGGAGTCGTGACCGTCGTGAGGCGCACCTTTAGTGAGTCTAGTAGAGTACATGGCACAGTGCGTTCCTAACCTGGAAGTTTTTGCTCGCGCGATGCTAACTTTTTTTACGTTACTCGAAAGATTATTCTGGTTCTTTTTCTACGCATTGCTCGAAAGAATCTCATATGACTCGAATTGTAATTCTTTTTCCTTGAATCTTGAGTGAAAAAGGGTTGAACCAAATGTTATTCATCATCGGCAACTTTATGAAAATTAGAGCCAAAACGTAAAACTCTTCCAGCCACATTAAACATTGGAAATTCTACATTTGAGTATTTCATTATGAATTGATAACATGGTCGCTTATGATTATCTGAGAGAATGTTTTGGTAACATGAAAAAAATAAATTTTGCCTCATCTCTTGGCAAAGGTGATGAAATATAAGCCCGTCGTCCAGCATATGGACTTTTCCTCAGTAACTGCACTTGGTGAAAAACTAAACAGGCTCAGTATATACAGATATTTATAGTAATTAATATAACTAATAAATTCAGGCTTCACTTTGTGGAACCTCTCCATAGACCTGAAGACCTCCACCAGAACTGAAGATGTCATTATGAGACGAAACCCGGGTCGTATACAATAAAAATATTAGTGGACCATTACTTGAAAGCTTTTGATTTCCGATATAGTAATAAAGTTATAATATATCGGTAGAAATGGATTCAATAATATCCCCAATGATTCACCTGCTAAATATTATAATGGTAAAATCGCAGATCTGTCATGGCTAAATTAAAAATTGTAATTATAAATAGTTATAGCTACACTATAGTATATTACAATGGCCAATATCGGTAAGTGTGGCAGATGAAGCTCAAAATTTTAGTCTGGTATAAAGTCTCACTTTAACGTGCTTGAAACCCTGCATTGAAGGCACAATTGTAACTTCAATGCAACTTCAAAATAATCATAAAAGTGACGTACATATTAATATTATATATTTGGGAGTTCCATATATGCGCCTCATGATCCGCCTGCCTACCCGCTGACCGCAACATGAACAGCTGTGATAGTGTCAGCAAATTATGATGGGAAAGTTGATAATTGGAGACCGTTCCATGTCAAGGTTGATAATTGGAGTCACTAAAAGCTTGCTTTACTCATACGTATAGCTACAGAAATGCCACCTCGATTAAAACAGAAAACCAGCAGGGTTTGGGAGTACTTCAAAGAAACCGGATCTGGGCAAGCAAAGTGCAATTTTTGTTCAAAGATTTTATCCCATAAAGGGGGTAGCAATTTCAATTTAACTAGACATTTGCGTATGCGACACCCTACAATTTTAGTGCGATTGGGTATGTATTTAATAATGATTAACGGTCAATAAAATATGAATGCATTTCTCAGATGATATCAACTGACAAGTGGTATTAGATATTCAATGACTTTTGATGTTCATAAATGATGTTGGACCCCTAATAAATATTCATATACAGATACCAATGCGGTACAACAAGACGGAGCAAGTACATCTGCAGTAGTAGTGGGCAACCCTGTTCAAAATCCAGAAGAAAGAAACAGTGATTCAGAGCATGAGCATGCTGAGCACCGCCTGGGGGTGCAAACAACATTATCAGACTTTATTAAAAAACCTTTAGCTCCCAGCAAAATGCAAGACATAAATTTTACTTTGGTGGAAACATTGGTGAAGAATTATTTGCCATTCCTGTTAGTTGAGAGTGTCTACTTTAAAAAGTTTGTGGGAAAATTGAACAGCTCTTACTGCTTACCCAGTAGGAAAAAAATTTCAAATGATCTCATCCCCCAGCTATATAATACGACGAAAGAGAGAGTTAGAAACCAATTAAAAACTGGTAGGTACTTTTGTATCACTACAGATGGCTGGACTTCTGAGGCCAATCAAAGTTTTATTTCTGTGACTGTGCACTTTATTGATAAAGAGTGTGAAATGAAGAGCAATTTACTGGAGTGTTTCCCGTATTCTGAGAGGCATACGGCTAAAAATTTGGCTGATGAATTACAAAGAGTTGTCAATGAATGGGGTATTGAACGACATATTGTAGGAGTAGTTAGTGATAATGCAGCAAATATTGTCGCTGCTATTAAATTAGCTGGGTGGAGAAGCTACCCCTGCTTTGCCCACAATATAAATCTCATTGTTCAACATGGCCTTGCAGAAATTCTAGATTTGGTAGCAAAGGGGAAGTCCATAGTGGAATTTTTCAAAAGAAGCCCACAAGCAGCAGAGAAATTGAAGAGCATGCAGATACAGCTGCAGCGTCCCACTTTAAAAGTAAAGCAAAGCGTGAAGACAAGATGGAATTCTACCCACGACATGTTAGAGAGAATGTTGGAAATAAAAGAGTCGGTAATGTCACTCATTGCAATAGAATATCCAGATGTTGAAAACATCTCAAGCAGTGAAATGGCTTTGATTTCCAGCTGCTGCCAGATTTTAAAGCCATTCAAGGACGTCACCGAAGAAATTAGTAGTGAGAAGCATGTCACCATTTCAAAAATCATTCGTCTTACCCATTCCTTGGAAAACTGGTGTAGTGACTGGGCCAAAAAAGAAGGCATTCCCAGCAAAGCCACATCACTTGCAAAAAAATTAATAGAAGGACTTGACAAGAGATTTCAAGCTGTGGAGGAAAATACACTTTTAGCGGAAGCAACATTCCTAGATCCTAGATTCAAAAAGTTCGGATTCACCAACCCAAATGCCTTCGACAGGTGCAAGGAAAGGGTAATATCCAAGGTTGGAAATATAAGGAAGGATAAAGAGGTTATATCCACCACTTGCCCGCAGGCAGCTCCTGATGTGGGAATAACAATGGGAACGTCGGACATTTGGAGAGAATTTGACTCATGTGTAGCCAAAATTGACAAAAAACCGGATTCACGAGCAAGTGGCATAATTGAAGTAAATAGATACCTTGATGAGCCCCTTTTGAATAGGACTGATAACCCTCTGAAGTGGTGGAGTGAAAGGAAAACTCTGTACCCAGAGCTCTATGATATGTCCAAAAAAGTGCTCTGTGTGGTTGGGAGCTCGGTTCCCAGCGAAAGAATTTTTTCCAAAGCTGGCCAAATAATCACCGAGAGACGCAATAAACTTTCAGGGAAGAAAGTATCCCAAATTTTGTTTCTAAATGCCAATATGTAACTAAGGCATAAAATATTATAAATGATAATCTGGGAAATGTTTCGTTTCAAATATTCGCTTACTCCCCCCCCCCCCCCCCTCGCAGGAAAACGCCTCCAAAGAGTCGCACAGTGCGAGCGGCTCTTTGAAGTGTGCTGTGTGCCGTGAGCCGGCTCACCTAAAAGAGTCGTTTTTGCCATCACTAGTCTGGACTCGTCCGTGACCGTGTCCCTCTAGCGTTTGGATTAGTAATCGTAGGTTGAGATATATCTAAATCGACACTTTCCTTCTTCGACCACTTCGACCAACCATTGCCATTGCGATCTGCAATCGATTGCAATCATTGCGATTGTAACATTGTCGCGTTACAGCGCCATTACCGGCCATTAATTTGGAGTGAATATTTTATATTACGCTACTAATTTTAAACGTCGTAATGACGGACGCTGGTTTTTTTCGGGTAATATGTAAACTCTATGTGTATCTTTATTGCTTGTAATTTTTATTTTGTGTCTAAAATGTGAATAAACTTAAGGTATTTTGTGGGAATCGGTGATGTGGAATCTCGTCATGTCCATGCGTTGGTTGCCTTACTAGAAAGTCATTTGAACGTTAATCATGGCTAAATGTGTGCGGAAGTAATTATTTAGCGAATCGAGTTAAGAAGACTCGGTGTTTTCATTGGAAATATGTCAGCGACTTTCAATTTGCTAATAGTGATTCTATCATTCTGCTTGATTTAGGGCACGTCAGCGGAGCAGGACAACCGCTTCAGTGATAAAGAGAAGAAATTATTGAAGCAGATGAAGTTTGGCGATAATCTGAGCCGAAAGGTGGTCAACATTTGGAATAACACTGTACCCTCTTGGTATTGATTGCGTTCGCCAGTTACTAATTTGCCTTCTACTCACAGGTGGACATGTCACGGGTGAAACTTGATGTCATTAAGCCTTGGATTGCTCAGAAAATCACCGATATATTGGGAATGGATGATGATGTCGTGGTGGAATTCGTCTTCAATCAGCTGGAAGCGGAGAAGGTACTGTTAAAGTAATGTTAGGCAGCTGTTGATTCATTGTGGGGTACATTTTTTCCTTTAGCTCTCACTGAGTTACATACACCACTGAAACTCTTTGCCGTGACCATTCTTAGATATTCCATGACTGAAGGAGATCTTTTTGTGGTTACGAACCAGTGTTGTCTCACCTTGTTGATGCCTTCATTTCTACTGATGGGTGCTGTGTTGGCGAATTGCAACTTGATTCATTGAGTGTAGCCCGCATTCAAGGCAAATTTTTTACTCTGCAACCTCCGCTCCAACACTAAATGTTGCCGTAAATTGTTGTAGTTGAGTCTTTATTGGCTACTTCATGGGCATATATAGGATTAAACGCATTTTTGTTTTGTGAAGCCAAATCTCATAAATAAAGCATCAGTGTTTGTTTAAATTAGAGCATGAATGTGTACTGCACCAGTTGACTGATTACCTCGGTTTCTTTCACCCAATTAGACAGTTTCGTTAAAATTGTCACTGCGCTACTCTAAGGACAATAAAGTCATCGGGAAAAGGCTGCCAGTCACACTTAGACACTCAATTATCCTCTTCGAGGCCCTGTCCTCTCTTGCTCCTCAATGACTGAGTTGAAGTTTCCATGCCATTTGCCATGTCGACTATTTTTTAAGGTTGGTATTTTATACTACTTTTCATGATGTGTTGTAATTAAAAAAGTAAATAGAACTATTATGCATGATATCAGTTCCTCTCCTGACAATGACTTGAGAAAAGCCCATTTTCACCTAAATGATATGGTTCTCTTGCTTACTGTTGGACTTACTGTCAGTATAATGAGAGAATTTTTATCGGTTATTTTTGGTGTTGAGGAAATGACACTAACCGAATGAAGCTTTGAATTTTTTATCTCTGAAACTGTCAATAAGTGAGGGCAGTTGTTGCTTCCACCTTTTTGTTTATACTGGTACCAGGATTGCTTACTATGGTTAACTCCTCTGAAAGAGGCTTACAACTTATACTGTGGTTCAATTCAGTATTCTAGGAGATGAGATGTGGAGTTTACTAGGAAGAGGTTGGGTGCCATGGATCTGGATCAGTATCACTGTGGAAAATTCTGTTTGTAATTGTAATTTTTCCAGGTTTGATAGTGGATTTTGTAGTGATGCTGTGAATATCTCATTCATAAAGAAATACATGGTACATATATTTTGTAATCATTGAAAGTGATTAGTTCTTCATCACCAGTTACACATGTAGTCATCTGGTTGTTAGGAAATGGTCCAATTTATGAAATATTTAGCCCTTTTCAGTTACACTAATGAATGCCACTTCTATTGATTATTGTGGAAAGTGTCATCCTTTTTCAGAAATTATTTGGAGGATTTGGAATAATTAGATTTTGATAAGTAAAAATGCTGTTTTATAAAATTGATTTGGCTTCATAAATCACAATATAAGTGCAAGTTGTTGTACTTTTTGTGCATGCTTAATTGCACTCATTGTGTTTTTCTGTAGTATACCTTTCAAGGATTTGTTTTTTATTAAATTTTAGGTATAATGGTAACGATTGCCATCATTAGGCTTATTATCAACCCAAATTAAAAGTTTAAATCACGTAACTTTGTGAATTTGATTTTTAAGTTAAAGATAATATTAATCTTAAATATGGTATTTCCATCTCATGATCTGTTGGGAGAGCTTTCTCTTGAACAGATATCTGCATTTCAATTAAAGTAATATTGAGATTTTTTTTTTCTTATTTAGTGTCCTGATCCAAGGAAAATGCAAATCAACCTCACTGGGTTTCTCAATGGACGAAATGCTCGCAACTTCATGTCTGACTTATGGGAGTTGCTGCTGTCTGCCCAAGACAGTGTGTCGGGGATTCCTGCTCGATTCCTTGAGCAGAAGAAAGAGGAAATCAAGAAAAGAATGGTTGGTGCCATGTGAATTACTCATTTTGTGTCCATAGTGGTATAGCAAAAGTAATTTATACCTGCTTAATTGGTAACCGGAGTGATATAAGTGCACCCTCACTAGTCTAATATTTCATATCCTTGTGGAATTGTATATATCTATCACAATTTCACTAATGTTCAGGAATTAACAAAAAATTTGTAAATTTACATAGAATATTCATTGGACGACTGGTTTTGTCAAGTAGTCTATATCATCAGGTGGACTAATTGATGAAACCAGTCGTTTAATAAATATTGTACGTGAAACTTCCAAATTAGTTGTTAATTCCTGAACATTATGGAAAAGTTTTACGAAGTTAAGACAAACTATTGAATAAATTTTACTAGCTACATTTTTGGCATCTTCATGTTCAGGGTTTGCCACTTTCATATGCATGCATTTGAAATATGAGTTTGAAGTATTATGTATTTTTAAATGTATATTGTTGGTATGTTCAGTAATTAAGTACACTTCTGAAAAATAAATAATTGGGCCCAATTTTCAGGTTTGGAAATTTACACTAATTCTCAGTTGAGGCAAAGTGAATTTATCGTAATTTTGAATTAAAGAATAACCCAGTAATATCAAGTCCATGAAAATGAAATTTTTTAAACAAAGGAGTGAATAGCGGCAGACGAACTCCTTATTAGAAGAGGCTGCTTTGAGTCAGCTCAAGAAGAAGAGTAGCACACCCCTCCAGAATGTAAGCTTGCATTCACAAGAGCCCCAATTGCAAAGTAATTTCATGTACTTCAACAGATAAGAATTTTTATTCCCCTTGCTTCTATAGTGAAAATTTTTGTCTGTCTCTCCATTAAATTATAATAGGGATTTTGGGTGGGATCTCAAAATTATTTGAGGAAAAAAGTTTTATATTTGGCATATGAGAAAGCTCCCTTGTTTTCTACTTAATTCATTGCGTCAACTGTGCAAGTCTTCATCTGCAATACAATTGTGAATGTAAGTCGTAATTGTCGTGCCATAATCATTCTGCATAAGTGCCGGCGTCACTGAATGCTGTAGGGTAACTCTCCTGATCTCTTTCTGTGTATCAGCAATCTTCCCTATTTTTTGCACATTAAGGAAATTTATAGAACTCTTTCAATTGATATGTTAAATGAGTGTCTATTTCTCTGTTACTGTTGCCTTAAATTTAATATTATTGTTGTCTCTCATAGTCTTAAGAAATCATGCTCTTCATATAGCTCAAAACTGAGAATATCAGTGGAGGAATTAAAAAAATCAACCTCTTTAAAAGCTCAGTCGCAGGAATTGAACTCATGGAGTGATGTCAACAAATCAATGAGCAGTTTTGAGTCTTATCCAGCCATGGAAAATGAGTTCATTTGAAAGTACAGTAGAACCTCGATCTATCGTTTTTCAAGGGGATGGGCAAAAAAAACGATAGATGCAGGAAAACGAACAATGCGGGAAAAGATTTCCCGGGAGCCAAAACGAGATGAAAATGCGAGAATTTTATGGTAACTTTTCACAGTAGAGGGGAATCTTAAAGGAATTTCTCCTGAAAGTGGGAAAATTTTTAAATTTAATGAAAATACTTAGAGCATCTCTAATTTTTCGTTTGACTACTAACTGTTTAAAATATTTTATTAGTATTACATATTCCAATGGTGTCTCGGATGATAAAAGTAAATAAACAAGGTCCATTATCATGTTATTGGATGATCCGCAAGCCCGCGCACCGACCTATCCATTCATAGAAATTTATTCGTTTTAAATATCCTTGAGGGTGAGAAGCGCGCCTAAAATCTGTTGGGGAGGATGTAATCTTTTTTCGCGCTTTCCATTGTGCTCCGCTGATGGAGGAGTGCCACCCGTTAAAGATGGAGCTAGCCTGACGCTACCAAGTGTACTCTTGTTTATCTGGAGCAATCGCGTAACCCACGAGGCATAGAGCAAGAGAGGTGTAGCAGGTTATCGGCATCTGGTTCAGAGAGGCAAAAGTTAGCGGGCAATCGGGTTGAAATGAGGAATTCCGATATCGGCGGTTAGAGTTGGGCTTGGTATTACTTAATGAACACCAATTTCAAAAAAATAAATCATTTTGATGGGCCACGGTGCCTTAAAAAAAAAAAAAATTTCTGGCAATGCAAGCCATCAGACAACGGATGAGAAGGAATTTAGCCTACGCTCGCAGGACTTCCACTACGACAAACTAATGGTTTAAACATCTGCGTTACCTTCAGCCGTCTTAAAACACCTATTTTGAACAGTTTCGGCTTTAGACTCAGAAATAAATACTTCAGGATAATGAATAGAAATAAATACCTACTCTAACTGGCTAAACACGGAAAAAATAGAAAAAGGAAAGAGCGCAGAGCACGTAGGGTTTGGCCGCACTTACAAGAGGCCCACGAAGTGACCATGACAAAGGTCAGGGAGTGCCGAGGTTACAAGCCACGCCCGCTGCCCTCTGGTTGGTTCTGCGAGAGTCGCATGACGAGAAACCCCACCTCCCTCCCTTCCCTCAGCCACTCCCCCGTTTAAGTCCATGTGGCCCACGTCATTGGAAATAATGCACTGGTTACATACAAGAATTGGGTGAGACAGGTAATTGGGGGACCCTGTTTTCTGCCGGGTGGGACAGGGCAGGTGGAAGACCTTTGACCCTCCCGACCCTTTCCGCGGAAAGGGCCCCACCCACGGAGGGGCGCATTAGTGGAACATCAGTTAATTTTGCTTAAGTTTTTAATCGGCATAAATCTACAGAACAAGTATTATATGAAGTTGGTCCGTTATTTTCTGTTACATTTGATACCAAACACCAAGGAAATCCGTTGATATTTACCCACATGGGTTATATCAGATCTCAATATGGTGCTGAGAGCGAGCGTATGACAACTACTGGTAAGAGAGCATTAAGGGGATAATAGGGAGAAAGGTTAGAAGCTCATGGTGAAGGAATGCGGCCGCTAAAGACCGAGGTAGGGACTTGTTTGGGTAGGAAAGGAGGAATGCCAATTGTCCTCCAGGAAGGAGTTTGGGCCATAGAGATAAGAAGGGACTCGGAAGGCAAGGGCTACCCGTCCATCCTGCACGGCACTCACCTAACTCCCTCCCCCTCCTCCTTTCCTGCTACTGAGCACCGCAAAAATCCCAAAATCTTACTTCGGTGTAATTTTTTTGTTTCGAATGATTTGGAAACGATCGAAGCTGGAAAACCATACTTTGGGGAACGATGGATGCAGGAATTATTAATGTTATCAGCATGGAACTACATTCGGGACCAAAGGCGGCGAACGATAGAAGCGGGAAAATGATCAATGCGAGAACGATAGATTGAGGTTCTACTGTATACAAATTTTAGTTGTTTGGCTACCTTGGAAAGACTTCATTCTAGCTGGTATTATCCATTCCATGGCTATAGGCTCACGTTTAGACAGCTGTTGAAGGGCTCTTGGTGCTGAAGGAAAATTAAGCTTTATCTACATTAGGTATTTGGTATTTTTAATGCCCCTCTCTTTCAATAAACCCCATTGGTTTTTGTGTTTGGCCACAGGACTTAGCTTGCATGCACAGGTAAATAAACAGTAGCTAGTGATTTCATCCATTTGACCCATCATTGCGTTTAGCCCTGATCTTGCTGATTTTCCTTTGCCCTCTGGCTAGTCTGAACCTATCATTAGGTCCTTTCAATTGTAAAGTTCCCTTGTATTAACTTCCTCATTTATATGGAGCATGGTGGAGTTCATCACACCCAGCATCTTCTTGATCTGTGATCCAAAAGTGGGTGCTACACCCCCTTAGGGGGAGTGCTTTAAGGGTGAGAATATGCAAGGGGTTGCTGGAGGCAGGTCCTGATCCAATGGTGCCATACATACATGTCCATGAACAAACAGTTTGGAAAATGGTGGTCTAAATTATGATATTTCTATGCACGTGGGAATTCCCTTAGAGGAGCTAGGTTATGCCTTCCGCTTCTTACTCTTTCCTCTTGATTTCCAGAAATTTCTCTGTAATTAACCGATGTCTGCCAGATTTTAATCCCTATGTAGAGCCAGGTTACCATATTTACATTCCTGGCATTGAAGAAAAAGTAAATCACTTCTTCATAACTTCAATATCTCATGAAAATCTCAAGTCAGCCCTGGTGGCGGCGGGGTAAAGTCTTCGTCTGCTAACCAGAGGGTCACGGGTTCGAGTCCTGCCTGGGTAAATTATTCACTGCCCGGGACATGGGTGTTTGTGTTCGTCATATATGTATTAAAACACTTGTAATTGGGGAAAACCTGTAAGTGTTAAAGAAATTATTAATATAAATAATGACTGAATTTTCATAGAACTATTTTTCCATTCAAACAGTGAAGTACCTACATATTTACCTATTCATAAATTTGAAATTGCAAATAAATTTTGCAGCAACTAGAAATTATGAAAATGCCAGAAAAAGAAATAATACTGGTTGAATCACTTACATTTTTTACAGTAAATTTCCTTCCTGTGTATATAAATACATTCACAAATGTTTTTGAATCACTGGTCTTGTCATAGTATGGTAAGTTAGGAAACATGAGACAATGCTGAGTCCAATGTCACATTTACTACAGTTGAATATTATTCGAGAGTCAACCCCCATGAATGAGCATACACAAGGTGGTGAGCATTTTCCTCCTCTCACTTGGTAGTGCATACTATCTTCGCCCCCTGCAATGCTGCTGCTGGCCCCTGAAGGCAATAAACGAATGGAATGTGACAAAGACCTTCCTCACCGCAGTTGGAGAGGGAGTATATACTTGACGGGAAAATTTTGACCTTCGAAAGGAAATTCTTAATGGTGGGAGGAGGGCCCAGGGTTCTATTCACTTTATGTGTGACCGAGATTGAAAGGGGGATGGCTCGTTTCGGTCACTCCAGGAGACCAAGACATCTCATTCTTGACGACTGCCAGAAGGTGTGGAAAGTCCAATCTCCGTCTTCGTCATGTGTAATGGAAGTCCACGAAGTTCACTTGAGTGTTTATTTTAACTCGCTTGCTATACATTTACATGCGTAAATGGAATCTGAAGATGATAACTACTCGAATACACTATAATCTCAAAGAGAAAAATCGATTGCCTGGACTAACATTTGATTTTTGTGTAAAAGAATACATTTTTTATCATAGCCGCTAACATAAATGTTTCCTCCGCCACGTTTGGAACATTGGGACTATGTATCTTTGAATTTTAACATGATATTTCTCCCACAAATAGCTTTACAGCTCCCTCTTAGAAACATTATTTGCTTCAAAGTTGGATTTAAATAACTCTGTACCAAATAATTCTGCTGTTAGAATGCTTTTAAACCAACTTCCATACACTCAACCATAGAATTCAGGATTCCCTCTATTTTTGTTTCCTGTTAGAAATTACTTGGGATTAACTCTTTTGCTGCGGTAAAACTGCAGAGACGTTCCAGCCCCTGTGCGGCGAAAAAGTGAACAGTAACCTACGTTGGCACAGAAAGTATGCTTCTCGTTCCACCTGCAACTCAGTAGTCACTCAAGCTCCCGGGATGGGATTAGTACAATGTATAACAATGAAATTGGTGAATGGCATTCGCAGAAAAAGAAAGTTCGGTAGCGTGAGTAGGAGCGGCCAATTGCCAAAGGAACGTAGGAGCTACGTTCACAGCAGTCAACCGGGCGAACGTAACTGCTACGTTCGTAGCAGCGAAAGGGTTAAATACGCTGCTAGCCGGACAGAGGCAACTTTTCGCCACACAATGTTAACACTTGGACCAACTTCTTCACGTCAGCGTATGCTACACTGCAACTTTCTACTTCATAATAAAAAAAAAAACGTTTTGTTGAGCGGTAGGGACTCGATCAAAATGGTGTCCTAGGGCAGCTTTCAAATATCAACTCCTCAACTTATCACAGTCATTTGGTTGGGTATGTTGTTTACATTGCATTTGGAAAACGGAGCATTGGCCACATTGTAAATACATTTGTAAATTTTTCCTGCTCCCAAATTCGCCGATTCTTTGCATTTTATTCACCTTACAGAACTCTACAGCGAAACCGGAAGAACTTCATTATTCTATGGACATCCTACCTAAATTCAATAATACTGTTGTTGCCTTTGTATGCGGGTAGAATTTCATACAAAATTGTTATCGGGGTGTCATTGGTTGAGACCTCTTAGCCGGGAAAACTTAATAAGCGGGAACTTCTTACCCGGGAAAAATTTGCACACACCCTACGAGGTTTATTTTGGGACTTGAAAAATTAAACTTCTTAGAGGGGAAAACTTCTTATGTGGGAACTTCTTATCTGGGTTCTACTGTATATCAATACGTCTTATATGTTCATCATTACCATCTGCATTGTGTAGAGCCTTTGTCGCGTCCTTACGATTTTCCGAGGGAAACATGACAGTTCGAATTTAGTGTTGACATATGATGAGTCTGGGTAAAGTCCTAATTAGATGATTTTTATGGAGATATACTTTAAATAATAGAATATAAAATTTCCAGCTTTTTCTTTGTGGTTTCCTGAATCAGTGGTTAGGTAACAAAGGGCGGCATTAGTGCAGTCTACCGAAGTTCCCAGTAGTGAACGTGAAACGCTGCGGCCAAGTAATTTTTATATAAGTGTCCCCTAAAATCTCAAGCAGCATTGCATAAACGAACCATGAGGGTTTTATTCATTTGCAAAACTGGACTGGATAAGGATTACACCAATGCTCAACTAGTAGGAATCCTCAGCGGAAAGGATTTCCACCTTTCCGCTGTGATCCTGTCAGAGATGTCAAACTGATCAACGTTATCCATATTCAGAGAGATTTGATCCCCAATCAGTGAGTTGACGCCGATCAACTGATCGTCGATTAACGAGAGCTTGGTGAAACCGGGCATGAGTATTTGAACAATGTCAGGGTTGAGTTTCTCCCTGAGAATTCCACACCAGTTTTGCAGACCATGGATCAGGGTGTAATCAAAGTTTTGAAAACTTACTTTAGGAAGAGGCTCGTCCATAGACTGCTTTTACATGCTAGTTCTAGTATGGCTGCCCCAGTGAATAATTTCAAGCTATCAGTGTTACAGGGTATACATTATTTAGTTGCATCTTGGGGACAAATTGGTCCTACAATGATAGTTAATTGTTTCCATAAAGCTGGATTCCATACAAGTCCAGAAGCATTAATGGGTGAGGGTACATCTGTGCAGAGTAAAAATTTTGTTGACTTAAAGGGGGGAGAAGATTTCGTCCAGAATGAATGGCATAGTTTTAAATAAATTTTTGATTTCAATGGGAATTTCACGGATTTTATTGAAGTCGATGACAGTGTCATGCCTTGGTCTACGCAGACAATTGAAGAGTTATGTGAGGGGGACCACCTGGAGCAAGAGAGTGAAGAAGAGGTTGAAGATGGGAGTGTGGTACCTACGTACTGTGAGGCTATGAATACTCTGTGTTTTGGACATTTATCGACAGTGTTTCTGGTGTTCCTGACAGCACCCTTACAAGTTTGAATGAAGTGGAATCATTTTCTGTAGCTTTAAGGAAAAGGTTTATGAAACAAACCACACTAGATTCTTTCTTTTCCTCCCATCCTTGAGACAATAAACTATTTGTTAAAGGGAGATGAATTTGTATGTACTTTCTATTATTTAACATATCAGGAAATATCAGATAAATTTTTCCAGCTTTCCCTCTTATAAAGTTTTCCCACGTAAGAAGTTTTAAACCCTCGGACCCTTGAAAAACTTCTTAACAAGGTTCTACTGTATTGGGGTGATATATGATGAACGTATAAGATATATTGGGGTGTATAGCATGTATTCCTATCTCTGTTTATCTAAAAATTCCACTTCGGCACGCCAGAGGCAATACGGAGAACCCCCAACATCGGTCCCCCGAGGGAACCCTTGCTGTCATGAACCTTGGGTGAAAGAGCCCGGCCGACCACAAGACCGCTCATTCTCCCCCACTCCAATCTGATAACAATGTTGCTGCCTCCTTCCCTTGCAAATCTTATGTAGGCCTCGCTAGGAATACGAGCGAAGGCGGCGAAAAGGGTTTCTTTGGTTTTGGTGTGTTTACAGTTATGTTACATGGTTATGTTGGTGAATGTGCGATTACAACCAGCTTGGGCTTTCCACCACCGGTGGTCGTGTATGTTCATTTTATGTTTAATCTGCTGATGGTGCCCATTGAAATTCAGGGAGGGAGGATAAAATATTGAGCATGTCTTCGTGGTTACGACCAATATTCACTCAATTACCTGCTCAAAGCATATAAGCAGGCCTGAAGCAATTCAGGGGACTCGGCAAGACAAATTCAATTGCTGATTAGAACTTGAATGATAAATAAATTAATTTGAATTCATAATTGTATCTATTTAAAGCTTCTTTATTCTTATTTACAAAAACTTTGTCCAGTACGACAAAGAAATACTGTCAAATGATTTCATTGAGGGCCATACTGTGTGGTTAACATGCTTTTTTGTCTCAGACGTCAACGATGTGTCGCATAAAATATTAAAATCAATTCAAAACTCTTTAAATGGAATAGAATGATTATGTATCCAATTCAACACAATTCAAACCCTATGAGCGATGACAATCTGCAATTAATGCCTAGATAATGGAACCTTTATCTTTTGTTAGACATCAACTTGTTGCTGTCAGAAATGTAAGCGTAAAAATTGATTTCTACTCTTGATTTGACCCGATTCAACCTCTTATCGAGACACTAATAGACTTTCTATGGTGTAATACGAGGAATACCCATCGATTTCAGCGAAGATTTCCTGTGTGCCAATGAAGACATGAAATAGATATTTTAGTTCTGTCTTTCATTTCTGTAGCTTCTGAAAACAAGAACGATTTTGTGACTTTGTCTTCCGACCGACCTTTCTCTCCATGCCTCCCCATCCTGACACTGACAGGATCGGACCAACACAATAGACCCAACCCACCCTCACCCCACCCTAGTGATAATCCCTTACAGGTCAAAATTTTTCACTGAGGGTTGTTCCCTCTCATCATGTTCCAAAGGTTTCTTTTCTGTCCCGAGGGTTTATTGCATTCCCGTGCAAGGGGGCGTGGTTTGGCGTTGTCACATCGACGTCAACTCGGGACTTAGAAATTTTTCGTCTATGAGGTGGTAAGTTTTTTTGGACAGGAGTATACATTGACTGTTGGAGTAACTGTCGGCCATCCTGTCACCTTTGTCAACTTATCCCATGTGGTGTTTGTAATCCTTTACAATAGTTGGTTAAGATAGCATTCCCATGGTAATCGCATAAGTTTCCTACAGGTGAATTATGAATTTTAGACAGCATGTAAACTCCCCTCTTGTCTTTTAGTATGATTGTCAAGTCAGCTCTTGACATGTTATGAATGTCACCATGTTCCAATTTTAGAGACAATGGTTCCTGGTTCTCCCTTGTGGTTATGTCTCACAGTCCAGCAGCAAAAGATTCTTTTAGCTTTGAGGTCCTCAAAAAGATACTGGGAAGAGACAAAATTGTCCATATACAATTTATGGCAATCTCTTCATTCCATCTTGTCAATTGCCTAACAGTGGCGTAAGTTTCTGTAACGTCCAGTGTCACAGTGTCTCTGGCTGAATATACTTTTTTTACTCTTAAAGCCGGTATAGTCTGTGAGTTTCTGAATTTTTATTCTTACACATTTCTGTTATTTTGGAAGATACTACTTGAATATCGCATTTCTCTTGAAAAGTATTATCCCTTCCAAAAAAATCGTAACACCTCAGAACCTAAAATTTTTAAGTCCCAGGTTGAAGTTGATGTGACAATGCCTTACTTTGCTCCCTTCCGCGGGAAAGCAATAAACACACAGATCGAGAGAAGAACCTTATTCAGAACTCATGTGGCATGAGGGGACATCACTCAATGAAAAATTTTGATCTGAAAATGGATTATTTATGGGGATGGGTTGGGTGTGTTGTGTTGTTCCAGCCGGTCTCTACCCTCATGCTCAAGGGTGAGGATGGATAAGGATGAGAAAGGTCAGTTGGGGAATGAAGTCACAAAATCATCGACATTTTTTGAAGCTACAAGAGTAAAAGACAACTAGAATATCCATTTCATGTCTCCATCGGCACACAGGAAACTTCGGCTGAATGTGACTTTGGTCTTCCTCTTTTTATGTCATGGTAATGCTATTATCATCACTGAAAGAGGTTGAGTTGTGTTGTGTCCAATATAAAATATGATTCTTGTACATTTACATTTTTTGCAGCAACAAGTCCTTGTCTAACAAACGATAGTAATTCCATGGGCACATTGAATTTGCAAAAATAATAGGAAAGTTGATTAGGTCTTACAGTTATCGAAATAATATGGAATGCGATTGAGGTCAAATTTTGTATACTATTTAACGCTAATGAGTATGTTGATAAAATAATCATGAAGAGAGATGAAGACAGAGACTAGAGATGGGCATCAAGGTGTTGGAGAAAGTAGTGTTCTATCACCTTGGCTGGGCATACCCTCTTTGCCCTTAAGCTGTTGTGAATGAGACATGACACCATCTAACTTTGCAGATCTCCCTCTCTTTCAGCTTTACTAATAAGCAAACTGAAGCCCAAAACAACGTGACTGAATGGAGATTGCTGAATAGCAACACCACCCTTCATGCCCACTCCCAGCTGAGAAGGAAACTGCAGCCATGTTCAGGTCCCTTGTAGCAGAGTGTAGCCTTTCCCCAAGCCACGATGGTGGGAAGGGCTATCTTTTTTGTGGAATATTTATTGCTTGCCCAGGAATGTATTTAGGGGTGTTGCCTACTGCCTGAGAAGCTTGGGCCTTGACCCACTTAGAAAAATTCCTTGGCAGGTCAAAATTTTCTCTTGTGTGTTTTCTCCTTCGACAGCTGTGGGGAAGAACACCATTATTCCGTGTTGTTTTTTTGTTGCTTTCCCAGATGGGGTGTGGTTTGACCTTAGTGTCAGCTTTCATCAGAGATCCTTCTGGATACAGCCTTCTATGCTTATTGCCTTTTGTCTTCCTCTTATATTTTGCTGGAAAACTTTTGAGCGTGCAACTCCTCCCAATGACATGCCAAAAATGTGCCCCCATTCCAACCCCCTTTAAACAGAGTGCTGCATTGTTCTTTATTAGTAGAGTTGTAGGTAGATTGCTAAGTTATAATAATAGGTATTTTGGCACACATGATGGCAGTGTATGCAGTTAAAATTATGATTACATAAATTGATTTTGGTGCAGGAGGAGGTTTTGGAGAAAGCTCTAGAAGGCTCTCTTATTTGTAGAGATATGTGATTGCATTAAACCGGTATGACTGTATGCTTACTCTTTGACTGCTGTTGTATTTGGCCAACAGTTGGGTGATTCTCCTATTCACCCTCAATTTGTTGTTCCCTCGGTATCGAAGTTGCCGAAAACAATGGCAAAATTACCTTTTGTGTAGTTGTGTATAGGACTACTACTGCTTGTTTATACTTAATTCTTTAGTTGTAAAATTTCATTTTTCCCAGTGACAAAATAATTTTTACTCTCAGAGCAACTCATAGTCATGTATTGTGCATTTTTTACTCATGTGAGTAAAAAATATCACATTGGTAGTTTGAATGAGATTTTATCCAAGTCACGATGGAGACCTCGTTCAAATTTAATATATTGATTACAGCAGTTGTAAGAAACTTATAGCAATGATAGTGATAGTAATATTGCAAAAATATAGGTTTATATGACTGAAATTGTCAGTAATTATGAAGTCAGTGTCATTTTTTTACACTGTCAGTAAAACATCCTAAATAACTAAGTTTTTTATGATCTTATGTAAAAGTTACTGTGGCGAGTAACAAATTTAAGAAAACTTACAAACTAGATACTGTAAAACTTTAAAAGAGAGATATGGAAATATTATTATATCATTTTTTAAAAATGAAGTCTCTGTGGAGTGCACATGCTCTCTTGTGCATGGGTCATGGTTGTAGTTTTTGGCAAAAGGTGGTAGGGTTAGTGTGGCATATATTTTGGTATCTTAGGAATGGTGAGATATTTTTCTTTAAAATTATGCCAAATCAAACTCTATGTTACATATCTCACTCAAACTGCTTTAATTTTCAAAAATATCATTAGTTCCTGTTAAGTAAATACTTCTGATAAATAATAATGCAAATGCTAAGTACACTGATGAATTATTTGCCATTTCAGATTAGTAATCATTCCCTTACTCTCCGGTGTCCAACCTTGAATGGTGCTTTTATTTCCACTGTGGAAGTATTTTTATATTTATTTTGAAACTTGTTTACACTGGATGACATTTTTGTTTTACTTTCTTAATTGTTAAATTTGGTAACAAGATGTGCTTACTTTTCAAGGAGGAACAGGAACGCATGCAGGAATCTATGAAAAAACAGTCTGACAAAGGTAAAGACAGGGATGATGGGAAGGACAGAAAGAGAAAGAGGAGTCGTTCACGTGATCGATCGCATCGTGACAGGGATCGCAGAAGTGAACGAGACCGTGACAAGGATAGGGAACGTGATAGAAGAAGTGAAAAGGATTCTAAAAAATCGGCATCTAAGTCACCTAGACGGTAAGTTACTTTGATTTTAGTAGTTAAAGGTAGTTAAAATGAAGCTATTTATGTGTGGTAAAGAGCCTATTTATGGTGTTCTAGTTGTATGATGTTACTTAAGATAGGGATGAATACTTAGGCCAGGGTTATGGAAATTGAAATATAAGGGCTTAACTTCAGAAGAGCCATATTTTGTGTGCAAAGCACTGGTAGCAGTCATTTTAACTGCTCATCTACCCATGGGTAGACGGGGAGTATTGAGATGACGGGACTCACACTTTGACCATAATTGGTGCGAACTGACCATCCATTGGTCCGGCGGGTCCCCAATTTGATGACCTACTCCGGCAGACCACACGACGTCTACCCATAAAGGGAGTCGGCGGATACTCTTTCCCAACGGGCAATGGGCTTCGCCGGTTCTCAAGAGATGTGTGGTAAGTTTTCGCGTAAGGGAGACTGGCGGCGACTAGTCCAACTTTGTTGGGGGAACCCAACAGCTATGAGGGGAGGGGGGGGGGGCATTGTCGTCCTTTTGACGTCAATCCACCTCATGGTGTCGTCCTCCCAGTGGTTGTGCTTCGCTAACCCTTCCCTTTCCTTTACCCTTTTCCCACTACTTCCCATGCTTTCTAATTAGCGAGAGCTTGAGGCCGAGAGGGAGGTTTTTAGCCCGCGGGGAGACCCGAAGCACCTGCTCATCTACCCCTCTCTCCCAACACCCTCAGATATCAGGCATAATATCGATTGTCAAAGATGTGTGTCAGGGCTATTTTCTAGCATAAATAGATAAAATTACTCTGAATTTCCATGGCCAGTGTAGCAAAATAACGTCAAAGTTGAGCAATAATGCAGGAATATTAATCATATTGATAATCCCAATTTATAAGGAAATTATTTATCTTAATTATTTTCAAACATCCAAAGAAATAAATGAATACATGAGCGTAAAATTGATTAAAAGTCACATAATTATTAAGTACTTCAGTATGGTGGATGAGGGAGGCAATGAAATTTCCATAAAGGTTTAAGTGACTCCTCTGGTTACAGCGCTAATTGTATCAATGCAATTGGCTGGGGGTAGAAATCTGTTGTGAATCAATCTAAAGATCACTGGTGGTACTTAAATGTTTGAATGAATTCCTTCTGCTCAAAAGCTGCTCATGCACTTGAGTGGATTCGGAATTTGTGATTATTGCCAAAAGTTGAAGTAATTAATGATAATTCTTATTTATTTATTTATCCTTAGTCATAAAGTCCACGAAATATTTTCTACATTTTATATGCTCTGTAACTATTATTTATGGTGTATGTTTTTTTCTGTTTGAGCGTGAAGTATCTATGTATTATGAATTTTAGAGTAACGCCTACTGAGAAGGGAGAAACCAGAGAAGGGAAGGAAGAAACCAATAACCACAGGGAAGATGATGGTGAATATTCACGAAAGCGAGATCGAGATGCTGTCAACTCTCAGAGGTATGAAAAAATCTCTAATCATTAGCGTGTAGGTCTTTGAAGTCATGACAAATTGTCAATGACTGAATGAATGTAGAAGACGGAATGTGGGAATCACAATAGATGACTGCACTGAAATAAGGAGGAATGTATTAATTCATAGTTGAAGGTCTCTGGGGGTTGAATTCGAATTGTGTTTATTTTAACTATTTGAGGTACACTAAGGGCCGTATCGTCAGTCTCTCCTCCTAATCTCTCCTTCACGAAGGTGGCCTCCTATTGGGAGGATGATATTACGATCGAAAGATCGACCTTCATGGAGGTCTCCTTCACCTCCCAATAGGAGGGATTGTTGTCGTTCACGGACTGATCCGTTCCGAGATCCGTTCCGAGATCCGCTCGGTTCATCAAACAAAGACGCAGCATTACTGACATAACAGTCAACAATTTTCATTGTGGAGCGAAATCACTGAAATGAAGAAGTTTAGCTGCTATGCTTTTTCGTAAAATATATTAATATAATTGAAGATTAGAACCAACTCTGTTACTTTGTCGACCAACGGAAAGTACTGGATGAAGATGCAAGATGAATTCAATGGAAACTGGAACATGAACGAGGTAATTATACATTAGTTTATTGGTCTGGCATATTGGTGATGATGTATTTGTGATTGCATTGGCTATGAAGTACCATTGTATATTATGTGCTACAGGTTAATCAAAGTAGTTAGCATTACATTACAAGAATATCTCGACGGTGAATTGTTTTCTCTTGTCCGACGAGTAGTGTATCGTGGGATAGAAAATATATGGTTAGAGTACGTGATCGCGTACATGTCAAACCTAATGACCTTATCGCGATATCATAAATACTGGCCTTTTATATAAACAACTGTGCTTTACATAGCAATGCATTTTAAAAAATCCAAACCGCTGATTACTCTCCCATCACTCTTTCTAGAGTTCTATGGTGCTACTGTAAATCAAGGCTGTCCCCAGTTCTTCATTGATGTCCTTTGGATTTCCTTTCGTCCGAATTTTCTTCCCATGAGTTCCGGAGAAGTCTCCAGTTAATTTACCTTGCATCGTATTCTCACTGAATTGTTGTTGGAGTGCCGTTCTTGTTTTGAACTTTGTGAACATCTGTAATTCTACAAGAAAATTCTAATTTCTGCGAATAAAATTTAATTTGTCCCGATATGTTTCCCTTTCATTTGAAGCTACGGCTATTTAAGAACTTTTTTCCAGGTACAATAGCACTGTTAATAAAGAGCCTGCTTCGATGCTAACTGGTTGCGGAAACATGATGCTGCAAGTTATGATGACCCGCAGATAATTAGATTTGTGATCCATTACTTTCTAGCGAATAGTACCTTAAAAGAATGTTCATGCTTAATTAATGTAATGTAATTATGATTTTCTGGAACAGTAAATGACAATGGTTCAACTTATTAGAGCGTGAATATTGAAATCTTACCATTTTGCAACCGCTATTAGCTCCATTAGCCAATGTCATTCGCATTTGCTTAGGATGTAGTTTCAATAAATGCAGTTTTAATTATTTTAACACTTTATTAGTTTGGAAGTAAAAATATGAATTACATCAGGAGGTATCACTTCAGCCTTCGTAGATCCAATTGAAATTTGCAAGGAGTTATTTCAATCAACATAGGCTAATAATGATAGAACATGTATGCACTGACATGTTTATGAAGACAATTCATGATTTCATACCACCAACACCGTGATTTTCTGCACCCAATGCACATTGTCAACTGTTATTAGTCAGCGTTGGCAATCTGTAAACAAAAAAACCATGTATTTAATACAAAGATAATCTTGAAAAGTCACTTTATTGAAATTAAATACTATGAACAATGCATTATGTAGAATGAACTTTGGGTACTATGTAAGCTAATAGAATCTATCTTTTACTGGGGATCAATGATATTTAGGTATTCGTTCTTGTGATTTGGTTAGCACTTTCGCAGAATAATTCATAGGACGTCATTATCTAATTTGAAATCATGCGAATCAATTATATTTTAATCAATACATCAAATATTTACGTGAAGTTTAGCACAAAATACTGTCAGGGTGGGATTATAAAAATAAAGCAAAATGTCAAAAACTTGTGGGCAGCATTAGCGTTTGATAACATTCGTACACAGCGTAGAGGTCACATTATATTCATGTCATCATTAATTTTTCTCGATAATATTGAAAGAGAAAAAAGTTTCTCCTACATGAGAGCTGCTTGAAGCGGAAAAACCACAGGGCTGTCCATGTCTTCATGATCGGTGGCGTACATAATACGTCTATTGCTGCTCGCTAGCAACAACATTAGCATACGTATATCAGTAATTGTCACTTGTAAAACCTGGTCCCAGGCCTAAAAAATATATCTGAAGGTGATTCCACCACATTCTACCATCTATCAAGCGTTGCTAAGGTATAAAATCATGGAAATTGTTGCAAATATATTCGAATATATCATCGAGATGGTCGTCTGGTACTTCCAGTCCACGCCATTTGTAAACAATTAGGAGGAGATCTTCTAATAGAAGCATTTCCCATGGTAACCTTCGATTAGAAGGTCTCCTTCGACTCCTAATAGGAGGAGAGGAAAATCTCTCGAACTGAAATCTCTCCTTAAGGAGATGACGGTTGCCTTCCAGGAGGATCTGACGATACGGGCCTAAAACTTCATTAATTTAATATTCAAGATGGAAAAAATTGGACTTTGAATTATCCAGATTAGAATTAAATATATGTACATTGAGGAAATTAAGAAAATTCGTATATTTCCATCAAAATTACTGTACTGTCATTTTTTGTCAAAATAAAATGAATGGATGCCCATTTGAGGAGTTAATGATTAGAAGTCTTCATGCTTATCAGTTCAAAGTTAAGATGGTTAAGCTCTTTATTATTCAATTTAATCGGAAATAAAAAGGCTAATGAACAAGGGAATTTGATAATTGTGATCCATCTGCTCTATGATCCCACAGAATTTGGTGTATCATATCGGTATCATGGAAACATTGATAGCTTCATTTTTTTATTTCTTTATGCCTTGCATTAGTTACATTGTAAGTGACTTACTGGCCCGGATGAATAACAGTGAGCATAAGCTTATACTCGCAGAATTTGGAGCATTTGCTTCATTTAATATGAATAAAAATCGGGAGCATAAGCATTAGAACATCGCAATTGTATCGGCACCAAACGTTAGTATATTGTACGTAAGACTATTGTCTATGTATTTTTAAAATTTTAGAATTATATCTTATTAGAAAAAGTTTATTAAGTGAGTTTTCTGTAACAACTTTTTCTTTGGAGTGGGGCGTTATATAACAGCATTCTTGGTTGCGTTAGTATCAGCACAGCATTAGTAATTTATTTTGCAATGCCAATAATTAATAAGACAAATTCAATGGCTGAATTTTATATTGATTGATATTTATGTCATTGTAATGAAGCCGCATTCGGCGGCGATCCGCCAGGTCTACCGACGCACGGTCACGGTAATAATTGCCAGGGAGACCTGGCGGATCACCACTGAAAGCGTATTCAAACAATGTTATGCAAACATAGGCTGTCTTATTGGAGCCATTTCTTAAATCAAAAAGGCGTAAAGTAGTAAGTACGAGCTTGGGTAATGAGTGAATCCACTTGCTTCAGTTACAGTCATACATTTTAGATAGGTGGTCAAAACCGGCAGTTGCGCTGAGTTGAGCTGTTACCTAAGGAATTGCAGTATTGTATCTATTTGGTTCCAATGCCGGAAAAAATAAGATAAGTCAATTTCAGGGCAACTGACAAAATACAGTAGAACCTAACTTATGAAACTTTCAGCGGACCACCAAAAAAAGTTTCATAAGTGAGGGGTTTCATAACTGAGGTTTTATGGCAAGGGAGAGCAAAACCCCTTTCAGCTACCCAATTTGGTCTGTTTGCTTCCTGTCTGCAATTACTCATTTGTAGGCAGGAAAATGAAACCTATAATACTCTAATTTACTCACAGGCAACAATCATTGTTCATTCAGCCATTTCAAAATTAATATCAATAAATTTACTCTGATTTGGTGACATATGAAGAGCATTATTGTAAACTCATTTACCAGATTTCAGCAAGACTTACCTATCAAATAATTTTTAAGATGATAAACATTTGTAATCAAGCTCGAGGCTGGGCAGGATACAAAACGATTACCAACTATTTTCCCACAGGCTTTCTTCTAACATCTAGGAAAGGAATCTGAATGCATATAAAAAGGCATTTCGAAATAAAAAAACACAAGAACTTCTCCGGAACTAAAATCAATTATTATTTTCAGAACACATTTACAAATAAATTAACCCTTATTTTTGTCCAAAACAATTCGTTATTGGTAGTTTGATTTACGAAGGCCACTCGCGATTTTAGCACGTAACTTTCGATGCTAATGAAATTGTTCATTTGAGCCTCTCCCATTTCTTTGGTCATTAAGTATTTTCTTACTGTGTCCATATTTCTCCCCGGAGCATTTGTGATTCATCCGCACATACAAAGTCATGGAAGGGAATACCATCAGTCCCTGCGAGTCGATTATGCAACTGTCATAGGCGTCATAACCATTGTTCGTATGACGGGGGCGTCATAGCTATGACGGCTAGTGAAAAGGAGCGATTATGTAAATGTCATAGCCGTCATAACCCCGTCATAGCCGCCATATCGTACGACGCTTGAAAACCCCCGTCTTAGGCGTCATAAGCTTCCATGTCATAAGGATATGAGTATTTACATCGACTACGAAGGATATCAAACCAAGTATCTGCAATATTTCATTGAAAAATTGTAAAATATCATCGTATTTACTCTTAAAAATGTGGAATTCAAAAATATGTACTCAGAATATGATTCTAATCTAGAGTGCAAACGTTAAATTTTGCGCGAATACACGTTAAGTATTGTGTTAAACATCCTAAAAGATATGTGCATACATGACAACCATGAAATTATACCACATTAGTAATTTAGTCACCGACTGTAGAAATCTATATCTATATGTTTTTTAACTGTAGATACCATCACAATAGTTGTGGAATTTGCTTGGGGTAATCGCGATATTATGTTGTGCATGAGTTGCTATCCAGACTCACACGATGAATTGCAAAGGTAGCTAGGTACTCTAATATGTTTTCTGAATTATTCGACGGATTTCTCATTTCGTTTTAAAATATGAAACTTAACTTCATTGCTACTATAACACATGTCGCACAAGAACGATTATCAAAAAATTACAAATGATGTGTGTGGACTTTACTCCCGTTAACTCTACTCATTTGCATGCATAATCATACAATTACAACTTTCAAACTACACACATTTCATACGGACGATTGTGGAAACTCAGGATAGACTTGAAGCTGGTGGGCCAAAATCTAAACTGCACACCTCTTCAAAATTATACCACAGAGTAATACCCACGGACTATAGAGATCTAGATATAGAGATTTCTATTATCCTTGGTAATACCGTATTTGCCCCACCTTGCCGAGTTAACAAATGACGATCGATATACGATACCTGACGATCACGGAAATTAAAACTATTCGAGCTGACGATGTTTATATGTACGTATAGTTTGATTGAAGTTGATTTTAATATGGAGAAATTAGAATGGGGTGAGCAGAATTTTACCGATGTTCCGATCTAAATTTTCGAATTTAAGGCATCATAACTCGATATTATTTATCTTCTGATCTATGATAAAAGTTAATTATGGCATATCAACCCAATGGTTAAACTGATGATGCAACTATAAAAAAATGGGGTTCCTATGTAGACATTGTCCGCGGAAGGAAAACACTTGTTCAACGAATACTTCACCAAAAAGTATGGTGAACATTTATGCCTACTATCCTAATAATAATTTATGACACATGCGCGCATGATTGAAAGCATGAGACTGATTGTCATAATCGGCTAAAATCAAAATATGCAATTTTTCTATACGGCAGCTCTATGGGAAGTCGTATAAGTGAGGTACTTCCTGTCATGGGACCAGAAAAATACGTTTCATAACAGAGTTCGTCGCATAAATGAAAGTTTCATAAGCGAGGTTGGAAATACATGAGGTCTTATAGGGTTATCCACGGAACCAAAAAAAATCAGTGTATAGTTTGATTGAAGTTGATTTTAATATGGAGAAATTAGAATGGGGTGAGCAGAATTTTACCGATGTTCCGATCTAAATTTTCGAATTTAAGGCATCAATATGAGGGTCGCATATCCGAGGTTCTACTGTATGTACTTTGAGAGGGGAAACTTAAGTAATTTAGTAATTCTTAAGTTTTGAGAGAATGATCACATAGAATACAGTACAGAATTATAATAACTTCCAAAGTTAATAAATATGAAAAAGTTTCAGGTCTAGCATCTGAGGTTTTAAAATTGAGAAGCTTACAAGGGCGACTCAGCTTGGAATTATAAGATTTGAAGTGGAGCCTGATTTTATAGTAGTCACACGAAGAAAGTGAATTTAATTATAAGTGCTGGTAAACATAGAGGCACAAGTCTAGAAAATTTCACTCGCCATGCCATCTTTTGTGATTATTATGTGTGGTACCAAATTAAATTTACTCCAGGTATTTTCATATTCATGAATAAAGCTTCTAACTGAATATTTATTCAAGGATAAAAGTGTGGAGATGATTAACTATAATTTGAGTTACATTAGCTCTGCAATAATTGGATGCCTGCCTGCAAAATATATGTTCATGAGCGCCTTTTTCCAAATTCAATGGCCGTACCTTTTAAATTTTGATCAGAGGTAGCAAGAATATGGAATTTAAGGCGTCATTATTTTAGAATAATCGGAGACTATCATTACATTATAAATATTTGAACGAAATTTTAACTTACCCGAGATTTTGCTGACTGCTGGGTTGATGTTGCCCTCCATCGCCGTGTACAGCATAGTCTCCCATTCTTCAAGTCGGATAGGCTTATTGCCGGTCCTGTTCAAGTCCGTTTTTTTGCGAAGCCTCGTCTTCATGTTGTTGAATTTTTTTGTAGCTGACACACAGAAAGCCCTTCACCAAAGTGTTTTTCATAATTGGCTGAAACAATCTTCAGCGCTTCCACTTTCTTTATTTTCATTCGCAGAAGTTGAGATTTTTCGAGTATCTCCGGATATTTTACAATTTGTTGCGAAATGAACATTAATTTTGACGTGTTTCCCTCCACATGGCAATCGTCTACGTCACTTTCGTGCTTGTCTTCCATTTTTTAATGCTGAAGTAGCGTGTGCGTACTACACTTGTCACTTTTCGACTGTTGCTTTGTACGGTCCCAAACGAGCCTGCACCGCCAAGCGGGACACATCAAATGTTGTCACGAGGACCTTGGGCGGAATGTTGAGCAAAAGGTATTTAAACTGTAGCAAATGCTCCGAAGCATAAGGTAAACCGTATTCATACCAAACTGAGCAAATGCTTATGCTCCGACCTTTTGCTCCAAGCAAATTCTTATAATCCATTCTCATGCTTATAAGCATTCGCTCAACTTTTATTCATCCGGCCCACTGCCTGCTGTTCACCAAAAGCTTCACACACACCAGTGAGTATTGGCAGCCTATGCGAAATTCTTTAGTAATATTATCACTCAACATTACTTGGACCAGCTGTAATCCTTTATGTGTTTAAAACTCAGCAAGTTGTAAAAGAACAATTCACTTTTGTCCATGTTTAAAGTATCCTTAGATGTATGTTGTTTACATCACACCCCTACTAAGAACATTCCCATTTGAAATGATTTTTCCAAAAGCTCGAAGAGAAAATTCCATTTTACTCAGCAAACTAAGCATTACCCAGAAAGTACTGAACTTTGTTGGATTGCTACATAATTACTCTGGGTTCAATCCCTGTCAGATTTTAATTCAACATTGCCCCAAACTTTGTTAGTGTGCTCTAAAAGTTTTCATTTTTCATCTGAAATTGTAGACAACCTTGGGGACTCAGATAATGGCAATGCCAATGGCTTCCAAATATTAATAACTTTTGAAAATGTTTGGTAAAATTGAAACTTGAAAACAAAGCAGATTCTGTAGCAACCCTAATGAAGTCTCTTCTCAATGACAATGTAAATGTGTTTTTTACATTTCATTTGTATGATTCTAAGAATACCATGACAGTGAGCCATGCACTTGCTTATAATGGAATAATTCAAAAGTAACTGTAATCCGCTGGGCTATGCAAGCTGGAAAAGGTGCCAGAATGCAGTTTCTCCACGTTCCATCAGAAAAAAGCCTCTGTTTAGAGATTATTCATTATTGCCCTATGCTCCAGAGATTATATAGTGTGCGTGACTACAGGCAGTGATTTCTGGTTTTGAGTCTCTGTAGAATCCTTTTTTTTAAAGCCTCTTCTAATTTTCTAGCTAATGACTCGAGCTCATTCACATTTTGAACTGAAAATATTAAAGTATTTACTGGAATAATCTTTTGGTGTTAATTCCAGCAAATATCACGTATACTTTTTTGGGATCGGTAAGTAATGAAGTGATCTACAATGACCACACCACACCAAGACCTTAGTTATTGAATTCTATATCGCTTGATTCAAATTCAGCCTGAGTTCAGCTGTATGACCTCTTCTAATTATTCACGCAAGTGATGATAATAATAATAACTATGTTTGTCCAAAGATCTTGTGTTTAGTACACCATAGATAAAAGACACGCCATGAAGAAAAATTTGTTAAATTGATGAGACTGTTATTATTCACTGTTATTATAATAACATTTTTCAATCAGAAATTTCCTTACCATAAATTTAAATTCTCTCAAAGACTGAATAGAATTTATTCTAGTAGGAAGGGAGTTAAATACTTTTGAACCCATTGCCATGGAACTTATTGGAGTAATTTGTTTTCTTATGAAGGGTTACATGTGTATGGCAATGAGACCTTGTCAGGTGTCTATTCACATGATTATAGATCGCCAATTCTCCAAAAGCATCGTAACAGTAAAAAGCAGGATTAACCTTCAAGGTGAAGTAGAGGCATGTTAAAGTTGGTGAATTAATGTTATTAGATGTTGTAGTTGTGAGGGAAAATGAGGAAATGGCCACTGATGGCAGCTACATTTCTGACAATCACATCTATGTTGGTGAAGCTTGTTAATGATTTGGTTTTTGTGTAAATTTGAATATGCATGGCCAGAAGCTCCTCTTGTCAAGTCTTGCATTTGATGCTGTAAACTGTGGGAAATGTACCGATGACCCCTCCTTATGAGGTTAATCCATTCAGATGGACAGGTAGTTACTATTTTCATTTTAAAATGGACCTATGTATGACTGGATGTCACCATTGTTTACACAAGGACAGACAGTATGTGGGATGTGAGCCCTTACACCTGCTGACCAATCCTACGAAGTTGACTCCTGTACTTGATCATTTGCTCTTATCACTTCATAGCTCCAGACCAAAGGAGGAATCAGAGAAAGAAGTCCATGCAGAGCATGAGGCCTCATCCAGATCTCCATCACCCAACCATAAGGAAGGGCGTTCATCTAGAGCATCACCATCTGCAGAAGCACCGCCACTGTCTCCATCACGTGATCATTCGTCTCCAGACAGGAAATCATCTGCAGATGAAGATGCTTCTGAGCCAGGCAAAGAGAGGTACTTTTTAAATAGTTCGATCATTCCTAATGCATTCCTGTTTCATTTTAAATGGAGGAATTGCTTGTGTTACTGCTGTCTATTAGCTGAGTTTTTAGAGATGTGTGCAATAGTGAATGGGAGTATTATGGTCATTTTCTGATTTTATGTTTGTTAATCATAATCTCACGTGTCAAGACACTTTTGGTGGCTAGATCATGATCAATCTTGCCCTGAATTTATGAGATGAAAATTTGGTGCAACCAGGAAAGTAAGTTTATTTTGATATTCTGTGAGGTGGTCCGTGTCACAGCTGTTTCAATCACACAAATAAAACTGCATTTCATGCCATGTGTTAGGAAGTGTCAGAGGACCCTTAAAATTATCTTTTACTTCTGTTGCACTAAGGAATCCCTTCACCTCCCTTAAGTGATAAATTTGCTTTTTTGATGGACTTTTTTTTCCTGAAAATTCAGCCACCCTTTCCCAGACATGATTGATTTGGATGATAATGCAATGTATAACAGGTTTTATTTGGTTAATGTAGCAATGCATGATTAAATATTCACCTTTATTTCACCACTCGGAGAGGGGTCCATCTACCTATATAAAACTATACTTAGGTCTCAGGGGCATTTTTAAGAGCTGAGGCCATGTTGAGCTTAGGATGTTTGGCAGTTTAAGTTATGTGCTTCCTCTACCATCAATATTTCTTTTGTCAATCTGCGTGGGATACCTGTTAGTTAATTTCTGTGGCAATTAAAGCAAGTGGGTGTCCAAAGAAGGATTTATCAGTATTAGTCCCATATTGTTGCTCTAGGTTTAAAATGGAAGCATTGTGAGAGTATTTTTCACTATCCTCATAGTTAAATTTTTGTATAATTTCACATTTATGAGTTATATTCAGAAGGAAAATGTCTTTTCAAAAGGTTAAGATAGGGTGCTAAAGGAATACCTATGTTCAATGAGGTGCTGCGGAAATTGGAGTATAATGAGAAGTAAATGGTTGTGATCAACTGCGCTACATCCTTCATCTTGCATCTTGCCAAGACAATTGCCGCTGCAACCACCGCTGCTCCTGCTGACAAGCTAGTAGCCTCTGGGACCGTTGACGCACCTGATGCCGAGACTGTTGCCCCAGCTTTCAGCCCCGCAACCCCTGGCAATGCGTAGTCACGAAGCTCGTCGCTGCTGCATTGGCCACAGACTTCATCTCCCCATACTCATCACAGCAAGAGAGGCAGGCAGTTCGTCTTCCAGCCAACGTGTGCTGCCTCCCTCTTTGCCTGCTGCAATGTCTTCTCAGCAGCCATTAAGGCATCTCAGCGTAGGGGTCATAGCCACAACATCTCATCAGTGCAGCACTGGTCATCCATGGCAGCCAGAGTGACATGCTGACGTCGTCTGCTGCAGCCTGTGGCGAAGCAGCCAACTAATCATAGCGTCAGAGTCAGTGTCTTGCTGCATCATGCTGAAAAGGGGCTGCCTAGTGTGGGCATTCTTCTCTGGCTGCCTTCTCTCCAGGAATTCCTTCTGCTGGAACCGTGAATTTCCCTTGTTCACCATGTTTTTTGCCCTTGATATTTTTTCTTGTTAACTATATCTAAATTTGCCTCTTATTTTTGAGGCTAGGATTGAATGGTTTGCCAGAGTACTTAGAAAAATTTACCATGTGTGGGAAATGTGGGTATGCCTAAATCAGTTTTATCGACTTTGACCCCTTGGTAATTCCTGTTATCTAACTGAATACTCATTTGTTAAAAGGGCGGAAGTCAATTGGACAATTACTTAGGATGGACATGATTTTAAGTCATTGACCTTTTTGACCGTAACGTATTTATTTATTATTTTGCATCTGAGCAGTGGGTGGAACTTCAGTCAACCCTGTGTTGCAATATAACTATTCCAGGTAATGCCAAAATCATTATTTATGTGGATACTGTGACTTCTGCCTTTCTAACATCCATGAATTAAGAAGAAAATCAAGTAATGAGGGGTCTGCTGATGTAATTTATTTGGGAAATTTCATCTAGGGATTAGTGATTGTCTCATTCCATTTCATAATTAGTGATTCTTAAGTGGTGCATTCACTATGAAATGGTGTCAGCTTTCAGTTTAACTTGTTCTATAAAAAAGGCCATCTCCTTTACCTGTAATTTTGTTTCTTTTAATGTAAGTGAATGAAATAATGAACATTAATTTCTCATCTGTAACGGGTAGCCTGTGTGGTATTTTAATGCAAATAATCATTGAGATTTATCACTAAAACATCTTTTTTCATTAATTGCTTCTTTAGAAACATTAATTGTTTACTTCCAAATCATAAATAAATATGATTCAGTTGAAAAATTAAACTTATAAGGTTTCATGTTATATTATATTTCACTGTAGAAAATAAATTGTCCAGAGAAATATTCCTTCTTGTTATTAATGTGTCTACCTTTCTCTCTTTCTTCCTGGCAGGAAGAGCCCAATTCGAAAAGGTCGGTCAAGGTCCTCCTCATCTTCATCATCTGATTCACGTGGAAAACATAAGTAAGAGGAGTTTATATCATAATTGTTTATCTGTTTTTTGGACCTCAATAGGTCTGAATTCAGGTACTTTATGCCAAGAAATATTTCTTTCAATTGCAATGGAGAACTTGCTAGGTTTTTTTACAGCTGTTTTAACTCATGCGTCATATAGATAACCAAAAATTTTTCCTACATATTCTTTCCTTTCACCTGAGCGACCCATATTTATTGAACTACAGTCAATGGAAAAGATGATGTTGTTTCAAACGCTGCTTTTTGCTCGCCATTTTGGAAGTGATATGCATGACGTCACACCTGCCGTCCACCGTACGAGACATATGAGATACCGGCGAATAGTTCTGCGAGTATCACCATTCACTTACCGTTCATTTATCTTTAGCCTCATGATATTTCGTTGAAATATTGCGTCTGAGTTTAGGAATGTATATATGTATTTTGGTGTGCAATACTTTAACGATTTATTAGTGTTTCATCTGCATGGAAGTTTGCCAACTCAGATAATCTGCCTATGAAGTCGACGCTCTAGTGATGATGGAGTACTTATAATGAGATGCGACATGTAGACATAGTCGGAAATACAAACCGTTAAATCACTTCATAAATTATTTACTGTGATTTTCCCGATAAATTAATATATTATATGCTTGAAATTTCTATTGCAGTATTTCAACGTTATTAGCAATGTGATCTTTTCGAAAAGTTTGATTGTAAAATTTAATTGCAGTTCCATGAGGAAGTATGACATCGATAGTGCAATAGGACGCGTTCGATAGCAAATATTGAAAAATGTATGCACAGTAGGGTGGTCCTTATTTTTCGATTTTTCGAATTTCTTTCGGGACACCCCCTCATTTTGTGCCAATTGATGTAAAAACATGTCCTGTAAAATATTATTGCAATTGGATTAAGGGAAGACGTGCCGCATCACACTCAAAGTTGTGAAATTTTGGCATTTTTGGCTATTTTTCAGACATTAATGGCCATAAGAAGGCGCTGCTATTTTTCAACTGATTTTCTCTGGTAAAACACGACTCATTGGACATTCGACATGCTACACCTAAAATATTTTTCAAATCTGACTGTTGGTTCCAGAGATACGGCCCGAAGAGTGAGCGCGTGCTACCCTGAGTGGCGCCCTCTTGCGCCAATGCTCGAAGCTCCCAAGTCCGCTGCTGCTCTCGGCGTTAGTCCAATTCCTTCGACAAAATGTGTTGTTATGGGATATTTTATTAACACCTTTAAAATTTGTTAATGTCATTAAATTAAAAAGTGCGCATTCATTGGAAATTCAATGTAAATGCTGTTTTATGACAATAAACTAATAAACTTTTCATATATGGTATACCTACACCTAAAGTCTTTCCAAGCTCCCGCTGCTAGACGCGGACCCTTGTCCACTTTCTTTTTCTCGTCTCTTAAACAGGTGGAGCTTAAGTGACTACCCACCACGCCAGATTATCTTAGCCAGATATCCCTTTCTGGGAAAAAATAAAGGGTTCTCACCGTACTAAGAACTTTTTTTGCTGATAACATTTTTAAGAACATATCGCTAAGAACTTTTTTGACCTTTCACTAAGCTGCTGGATTAAAACTTTCTTAACTTCTATGGTTTTCAACAGTCTCGCAAAAGATAATAATTATAAGGCAGCATTCTAATTGCCTAGGTTCTAGTCAATGATAGTATTTCTAGATTGTGCATTAAAAATCATTCTTAGTCTTAAATACATAGAAAATTATATCCTTTACACTTGAGGAAGCAATGCCAATCGAGTCAAAACTTATAGCTAATACTAGAAGGTTACCGAGATTTTGGTTGCTACTATCAAAAGGCATACATACATACCAATCACGCCGTTCACTTCCAGGGTAGACAGAGTCACCAAGTTTCACTCATAAATACATATTTATAAACCTTACTCTGCTTCAATAATTTCCTCCATACTGACCTATCCTTGCAAACCTCTTTTGCCTCATTTATTCCCATACACTGCTTCATACACGCCCTCCTGTTTTTAAGACTCCTAATATTCCTCCTAAGAATTTTCTAACCACATTCAACCACAACTTTCTCGGCCTACCTCTATCTCTTGTACCATTCATTTCACTCTTTTCTATCTGTTTCGTTATTCGACTCTTATCCATTCTCTCAACATGGCCCAACCAACAAAGCACACTCCTTTCATACATGTCCATTACTGGAGCATTTAACCCACATTAATTTATTACTCACTCATTCCTGACCCTATTCATCCTACTTTTTCCGCAAACACTCCTCAGATAACTCATACAGCGTTTAGTCTACTCTTATGTCTATCGTGACATACCCCCGAGGCTACTTTGTGACTCCTATGAGTAAGTTGTAATAGAGTATGCAAGGTTACCAGCCTTTACAGTACCTGCACTATGAGTAGCTTTCCTTGCTAAGTGTTAGGGCGCTCTGCCGGTCAGTTTTAGCACATTTTCGCCAGTATGCCACAAGAGAAACCAAAGCATAGTAATTACCCTAGGCCCGCCTTAACTATTCTACTCAAGCTAGGATCCCTTCTGAAAGGACTATGTTAAGAGCCAGCATACCGTTGCCCGCGACCCACCGCTAGGTGATGTAGCATTAAACATGTGCTAGGCACCACAGTCCGCAAGGCTGAAGCCGAACTTTGAATTTTCAGCTATTTTCCCTATTGCCTTTGTGACCCGGCATGTCAGTACACCGCATATATCAACAAATTTTAAATGTGTCAATAAAATATCCCATAACAACACATTTTGTCGAAGGAATTGGACTAACGCCTAGAGCAGCAGCGGACATGGGAGCTTCGAGCATTGGCGCAAGAGGGCGCCACTCAGGGTAGCACGCGCTCACTCTTCGGGCCGTATCTCTGGAACCAACAGTCAGATTTGAAAAATATTTTAGGTGTAGCATGTCGAATGTCCAATGAGTCGTTTTTTACCAGAGAAAATCAGTTGAAAAATAGCAGCGCCTTCTTATGGCCATTAATGTCCGAAAAATAGCCAAAAATGCCAAAATTTCACAACTTTGAGTGTGATGCGGCACGGCACGTCTTCCCTTAATCCAATTGCGATAATATTTTACAGGACATGTTTTTACATCAATTGGCACAAAATGAGGGGGTGTCCCGAAAGAAATTCGAAAAATCGAAAAATAAGGACCACCCTAATGCACAGTGAAGTGCGAAATATTGCTGGAACATGAAGTAGCGGCAAAAAATTGTGAGTCTAGCCTTATGATCAGCGATGAGTCTCACGAGGAGACATCACAAGACCTACGGTGAGGTGAGGTGATGCCAAAGATTTAATTTTTTTGTGACTGGGGATAGATGTAGAAAAATGGTCATTGCTTTTTCTCCCATAGGCCCGGGTTCGCGAGAAAATTGTAGTTAACTCGAGAATTTGGCTTATCTTCAATTCGTCGCATTAAGACATGTTCACACGATGCATGTCCTTGCAAGTATATACGTTGATAGATAGATGCATGGACAAATTATCCGTATCATAACAGGAGCTTTTTTATGCCCACGAGTTCATGCATTGGTGCAATTTTGGGTGTAAATACAATGCAATTTTAATGGATTTAATGGATAACATTACGCATCTGCTCATGCGTAATTAACAACAGTTTTACGCTCGTAAAATAATTATTTGCCGTGGTGGTGTGGGTTAAGGCATTTGGTGCACAGGACTCCATTGTAGTACAGGATCGTGGCCATACTGTGTAATTTATTTTTCGGTTTAATATGTTTCAGAAATAAAGTAGAATTCCCAATCCCGAACAGGCACAACCGTCACTGCATCATTCTTAACTTTCTAACTATTACTTGGATCTTCAACTAACCCTTCAAAGAGAGTACAACTAGTAGCAAATTTTGGGATTCTATAGTTCGCCTGGATTTACACTTAAGAGGTGGAAGGTGTCGTTGGCCGCACATTTTGTAATTTGAGGATACATTTTAGGGAAGAGAGAGAGCTCCGATCGGTCGTGAGTCTATTTGAAGTGTTAACAATAGACACAGATGTAATTTTTATCGTAAAGCGACGTATTCACTGAATTACCTAGCAATTATCCTCTAATGCTGATATTTGTTAATCAAATTTTCGCTTGCCATGAAGAATTTTCTGACATGAGAGAGTCAATAACAGGGTATGTAAAAGCAGAGGTTTGTGAAGAGGTTCATTTAAAACGACATATTTAATGTAAGCGAAACGTGGATCAAAGGATCATGGAGTGTTTTCCTTGCACAATCGACCAACGCGGTTGAAAACCCGGAAGACCTTAATGTTCGACAACGTACAAAAATGGTCGTAAATTATGTTACCCACACGAACAGCGTTCGTACAGATGCAAAGCATCTGGTGATAACTTCATTAAATGCGCTTATTGTGGAGTCATTTTTTACTTAACATGCCTATGTGATATCATTTAAAATCATGCCGCATTACGCCGTGAACGTAAGATGAAATCCCTAGAGTTGCAATACGCATAACAAGGTAAAGAAAATACTGTGTTATCATGCCCTACATTTGTAATGAACTGGAATGCTTAACTTTCTTTCTCCCGGGGTCACCGTTTCGATTCCTCAAAATGTTACAAAAATAAATGCAATGACAGGTAAAATAGTGGAAAGAAATCTTATAGTTGCAATTTATCGCGAACCCAGGCGTATGGGAAAAAAATCTTAGACTTTTCCCATGTTTCTCTCCTGTTTCAGAAAAAAAGTTGTGTCGTTAGCAGCCTCAGTCTCTACAGTGTAAGAAGTTCTGACAAAAATTAATGTATATGGTTAAACTTCGCTTCGGTTCCATTACTTTGTAAGCAGAATTTCCATCGTTGATAGCAGCGTAGATGTTTGTGTGCTTGCATCCATGGAATACTCCACCGTGTAGGTGTAGCGCTCCTGCCCTTAGTCCCCGGTGACGCCGCCCGAAGTCCCCGAGACAACGCTGGGCTTGTCACCGCTGCGGCCTCCAAACGACAGGTGTGACATCAGACCTGCTCGATCTGGCCACGCCCCCCTTTTCGCCCGTTTTTTGCACCGATGGAATTTCGACAACTTTGAGAATTTATATCTCGGAAACTAAGCGCCTCAGGATTTTTGCGTTGGGCAAGATTCATCATCCTCTAATACCTCTATTTTTTTTAAAAAAACTGCAAATTCTCCATTGTGGTTGGTCCATTGTTGTTCAAGGTGCTGGATGAATTGTGGATTTAGCTGAGGATTCAAGTGTGTTTTCATCCTCTCATCCTTCAAAGCATGCAAATCCTTGATGCTGAAAAAATTCTTATAGGAGCCCAATTATCCCTTGCTTGACTCTAATTCGTGTTACACAATTTTTGCCTTATATGTGACATTTCCCTCTAGTTTTGGATACTGAAGATCAGCGTGTGGTACTGAAGTGGTCGCATAATTCCCCTGGCCTATGATCCTAGAGGATTACCCACTCCACCATGGATATTCAAGGCTTTTGGTCAGATTGTAAGTGCTGACCTCATAGGGATTTCTTTGATTGGGTGCCAAACAATCTGGTGGTTGTCTTCCAAAAAGATAACGTTGAGCAGTAGGATATCGCTAGGATCATGAGACAGTAGAGAATAATGAGTTTCTTCTTACCTTTCTGCTCAACCAAAAATAAAATTATAGGCAGAATTCAACTGAAAAATTCACAGAGTATATTTACACAACCTAAATTCCAAATCTTAACCAGCAAACGAATTATCTCTTGGACCGAATTATAACTCTTACTCTTTTCAATTTTAACTATTTTTTTAACATGAAACACTCCCATTTGCATTAACAGACACATTTTGATTTAAGGAGCAAATGGAGAGAGACATATCAACTATCATAAAATGTTCCACCTGAACTTGTGTATCACCATTGCTTCGTCACCACAGCCTGTAGATCGTATCTGGTTGTCCAGTTCTTTCTCTGTTCTTGATCAAATCCTACAAATAAAAGAAGACCTCTTTCATATTGATCTCAAAATATTCCTTTTCTCATATATACTTCCTCGTATCTGACTTAATCACTCCATTTTAATCTTTCCATTCTTCTCCATGGCCACTCATCAAAACCCTCAAGATTTTCTCCTCTCCCCCTGAATGTCCCTAAAGCACAACACTCCATATAAAACATTTAGTTAGTCTTTACCTTAAGCCTATGTAGATTGATTTGGCTGAAATTAGTTTGTTGACTTTAGCCTATCCACATCTATTTTTCCAGCTCTAATCATCATGGCAAGGAGTCTTCAAGGTCGCCCAAGAGTCGTTCAAGACGCTCACGCAGCAGCAGTGGCAGCCGTAGTAGCAGTAGCAGTGGCAGTAGCCGTGGATCCTCATTGGATCGTAAGGACCACGGAGGAAGTGGAGCAGATGGAGAACGTGGAGGGGAGAAGGGTGGTGGACCTGGCAGTGGAAAGGAGGAGGACTTTGAGATCCACAAGAAGGAAGACAGTGTTCAAAAGAAGCGGCATTATCGCAGCAATAAGGACACCTCAAGTGACTCGGAGGAAGAAGATGGCAAAAAGTCATCTTCCTCACGCAGGGTAAGAAAATGTTTAATTGTTTAATAAGTGTTTAATGTGGCTTCAACGTAGCACATCCTCATCTGAAATATACTTTAATCAGAGTCATATTGCCTGTAGTTGCATTCAGCTTCTGTTCTTGAAGTTACTTTTATCATTAATATTCTTTAGAAACAGAGTTATTCATACACTACAGTATATTTGCCTGATATTTTTAGGAGCACAACAGATGCATTAAATGAAAGAAACAATGGAACCTGGGTTGTATATTTTTGAAGGGGGCAAAAAAATGAACATGCTAACCAGGAAAGGAAGTATGGTAAAAGTTCAACATTGTGAATTCCATGTTACCGAAAAATCAGCCTAAATTCTGGTCTTTCTTATTTTGTGTACCTGTATGATAAATTGCATATGATATTTGTTTTGGTTCTCATAACTATTGTGGTCTTTCATTGCATTTGTTACTAGTTATGGCTGTTATTCATGAAAGTATTCTTAAAATAAAAAAATATCCTAAAATAATTAATTTATTGTTCCCTTTGAAAATACTTAGTCTCCGATCATGATGTTGGCAATATTCCCACCCAATTTAGAATACTCATATAAACTCATAAGCCAAAATTGCATGTTTTCATTTAGAGTCATTTATTGTCATAAAAATTGAGTTTCAAGTAGAGTTCAAGCATCAATGGTATATTTTGTTTTTCGAGAAAATTAAATTCTTCCAATCTTTGTATAATTCAAGATTAATTTCATAATTTCAGGAATTCAGCAACTAGAACAAAGCATTCAATGTTGAGGGAAAACTTTCCTGAATGCAATCAGAGGACTTAATTGGAGAAAGATGCAATGAAAATCAATTAATTTGGCATTTTTTACTGTAGTTATCAGAGTTTCACTCATCTGAGTCATTTGAACTCAATACAACATGCAGTCATTAGGAAATAAACTTACACTGCAAAATTTTTGTTGTGAACCATAACACTTAGTGCAAAAAATGAACTTCTATGAAACACAGGAGTAGATCTTCATTAAAACCAAGCCTTTGAGAAATGATAAAAAAAGCAAATTATCGGTGAAACATGAATTAGTATTAGACATGAGCTTCGTTTCACTTCTGAGGCCTGTGACAAGTCTCGCCTTCGAAGGGAGCCTACATCAAGGCATAAACATGATCATAGGTTACATTTGTGTAGCTAATCAAAGAAGCATAAGTTAGCAGCACTTAAGAATCGTGAATTCATAGTGTAGACATGTTACGGTACAAAATATTAAATCATAAACACATTAGATAAAAATAAAATCCTCCAATAGCCGTAAAAATGGCACCACTCGTCAAACATGTACCACAAAAATACACTTACTGTGTTGGTTTGCGGGAAAGGGGATTCCACAGCAGGGACCAACCACAGCCTCTCTACCAGAATACCCTCCTGTGATGGTTTACGGGAATGTTACTTCCTCGCCAGTGACCACCACAGACGCACACACTCAACCCAGTTTGGGATCCTTTTCGAGGGCTAATGAGACCCTGATAAGGATGCCTGGGTTATAACCTGATATCCTTCATAGGGCTAATGGGACCCTACTAAGGATGCCTGGTTATTACCACAATCACACTCACCCGCCACTCTCTTCCCTCCCCCCACCTTTCCGTCCTCTTCACCACCCTCCCCCTTCTCCACTTTCCACCAATACTTTTTGCCCTCTTCAACACCCTTTGGTCATTGGTTCCCCCCCCCCCCCCACCCTCCTTCTGTCCCTTCAGTATTTAATCCTGGCTGTCCTCCCCTTTCGTTCACTTACAACCTCGTGTTGCAAGTGCTTTTCCCTTCAGCTCGCTGAAGAGGGCCACCTTGTGGCCGAAATACGCGTATCCGATGCTCACCCTCGTTTGTTTGTGTGTTTTTCTTTTGACCACGCTCTTTTTGAGCGATTTCTCCCAAAAGTTGGGCCCGTCTGTGTGTTGTGAGTGAGTGATTTGAGTGCGGGTGTGTGTGATTGTGGTAATTACCAGGCATCCTTAGTAGGGTCCCATTAGCCCTATGAAGGATATCAGGTTATAACCCAGGCATCCTTATCAGGGTCTCATTAGCCCTCGAAAAGGATCCCAAACTGGGTTGAGTGTGTGCGTCTGTGGTGGTCACTGGCGAGGAAGTAACATTCCCGTAAACCATCACAGGAGGGTATTCTGGTAGAGAGGCTGTGGTTGGTCCCTGCTGTGGAATCCCCTTTCCCGCAAAACAACACAGTAAGTGTATTTTTGTGGTACATGTTTGACGAGTGGTGCCATTTTTACGGCTATTGGAGAATTTTATTTTTATCACTGTACATGGTGTAATGGATTTCCCATTAGTATGATTACATAAATCAAAGACAATAACTTAGTAGATAATGTAAAGTAAAAAAAGTGAAGTAGTGAAAAACTTAAGAGTAAGCCTACTTCTGGTTTGTCTTCTTAAAACCAATGTAAAACTTACTACCAAGAAAACTACATATTTGATTACTTTATTTAAACTCTTATTTCTTATTTAATTACTTAATTCTTGGGTTGGGGTTCTTTATTCTTTCTTGTGGGTTCAACTTGGAAAATCCATATTCTACATATAACTTGAAAAAACATCACTTTGGCTCTTATAAAAACCGCAATGTTATATCCTGGAATTTTGCTTAAATTTAGCCTTAAAAGTCTGGAATTATGCTCAAGTTTAATATTTTGACTTTGAGGTTATGCATAACGCGAATATGTGAAAGAAAAACTACATGCCCTGATGAATGTTCACTACTTATAGCTTCTCATTTATTATCTCAACTCCATGATGTAATTTGCTATTGCATGCAGGATGGCCGTAGTCACCAGGACCGAGGTGGACGGTCCCACCGGTCTCGCTCGCCCAGAGGTCGTCATTCGGGTCGAGGGTCTAGCCGAGAGAGGAGGATGGAGAGGCGTGGTGGGAGCAGGGAGAGACGGGGAGGGAGCCGTGATAGAAGGCGAGGTGGCAGCCGAGACGATCGGAGGATGATGATGCCATCAAGACGCTCCCCAATGGACCGAGAGCGCGAGAGGAGGGAGCGTGAGAGGCGGAGGGAGAGGGAGCGCATGGAGAGGATGAGGGATCGTGACCGGGAGAGGGACAGGGGTCGAATGCCTCCACCTCTCATGTCTGGACCACGGCGAGCACCCCCACTGTCTCCTGTGTCAGCCAGACGGAGGTGAGCACGAGGCGAGAGATCAAAATTTTTTGCACCTACCATTGAATTGGGACTCAATATTGGAAGTTTTGAAGTCTAATGAGTAATTCAGTTTAGAATGCATGCAATATTAGCATTGAAGAGCAGTTCTATGATGGTGCTTAACAATTTGCGAATCAGATATTGTAAAGTCTATCATACGATGAACATACTCCACTAGATGGACTCCAGTTTTAGAACTTGAAGCTGTTAAGTCTGCCTTTTAAGCCTTGGGGTAGAATTTGTAAAGTAGTGGCAATGTCAGATGCTTAATGGCACCATTGATTGATGATATTTGACGGCAAAGTGTGATGATGTTTACTCACTGGTGGAACATTTTTCTCTACCATAAAGTACCACTTATTGTGGCAATGAAAGATGGAAGTATTGTGGCAGACAATGTAGAGTAAATGGAATGATATGGTTGACTGGTGGGCCTTGGCCCTTCGTTGGCTGCTGTGCCATGACTTTATATCTATTTTTTATTCATATATCATTTATATCTAGGTACCCTTTTTTATATTGGAAAAATCTGTGGTAGAAATGGAATTATGGAAATTATCTATCTTAGAACTCTTGTTATAATGTTACATTAATGCATACATACCCATCATGGCATTCCCTTTCAGAGTTGGTTAAGTCAAAGAATTCAAATATTGCCGTTAGCCTCAGAAAATGACCTCATTATTTTTTTCCTCCACAATGCCATGTAATTACTGACCACTTTCATTTTCCTCTCACTCATACATTGCTTCATACGTTATATTCTATTTCTGAGACTCGTTAATGAAAAATTCTCTACTACTTAGTAAAATAAAATCAACTACTAAAATAATCACCTACAGTAGAACCCAGATAAGAAGTTCCCGCATAAGAAGTTTTCCCCTCTAAGAAGTTTAATTTTTCAAGTCCCAAAATAAACCTCGTAGGGTGTGTGCAAATGTTTCCCGGGTAAGAAGTTCCCGCTTATTAAGTTTTCCCGGCTAAGAGGTCTCAACCAATGACACCCCGATAACAATTTTGTATGAAATTCTACCCGCATACAAAGTTTTTTAGGATTTGAATAAGAGTTTTGACTTAAGTCTGATTTTCTTCGAAATTGTCATCGTTAAGTTTTTACTAAACTTGATTGGCAGGAAGAAGCCAACATTTCTTGGTGAGATAATATGATCTTGCAGAATGTGCGACTCGCGTACTATTTGCATCTCAAAAAATTTAATGATTATTCTGCTTCCATAATCGATTGGCAGCTAGTGGCCGTAATTTCTCAGTGAGTAAGATCATTTGATCCTCTGTAAAGCGCAAATATCCAACCGCAGTACATCCCAAGATACATCAGTGTTTGTATTATTCCATTAGGCGTACTTCTGCTGGCCAAGGGGCGGTGAAACAAGTTAAAGTATTAGAGACTTTGAAGATTAATTCTTGAAGAAAAGGTCTTTTTAGAGACAATGCCCACCAAAAGAGGATTAAAGTGACTTGCTCGGAGCCAATAGTGTCCTTCTCTCTCAAATTTTCAGAGCCTCTGATCAGAAGCACAACCACTCCAAACGGAAATCTCCAGTTCGCACCAGGCACGATTCGTTCTTCTACTGTCGGCTGATGTCGGGCGCATTCTATTCAGCTCGCACAGACCAGTGGACATTAGTGCAGAAGACTGTAAATGAATAGCACACAACTGCAAAGAATGGAAACGCCATGATTTTAATTTTGCCTGATTAAAAACTTCGATATGACAACTAAATTCGATTTGTTACGTATTTCCATTGCAAACTTATCGTGTGGATGCGATTAAATTAAATTATTTCATAACACTTCGCACTTGTTTTCAGTTCAATACTTTTTCCTTTTTATTGCAATTGGAGATACTGAGAAAATTCTCGTACAGTCATCAGATTCCTCTCTAAAACCACACTACAACTTGGTGTGAAATTGTTGCTATATAAAACGTGTTTGGAAGTGTGCTGCCATCTGCGCTAACAAAAGTGAATGGGACACGATGTGCACTAATCTGCGAAGTGCAAGCGCACTCTGTGAGTGAAAAGCTATCATATAACAACAATTCTGATTCTTAGTTGCAATCCAAAATTAATCAAACACGCAATATCTGCTAACAGCGGAATCATTGGACTTAGTACAATTTTGGGCTTGAGGTGAGTTGCGTCACATGCTAAAGAAACCATCACTCTTTAGTGCATGGTTAGGGTTGTTTCCACTATTTCGAGAAGGCTATTTTTTAAAATGAGTTTGGTCAAACAAACGATTTTAACGAATGTATTAATGTAAAATCTTCTCTTCCGATTGCGGTGAATAGTTGAAGAGAGGCTCAACGCCCACTTGAATGAAAAAGGTTACCATTGACAACATGAGTCAAAAAGTGATAAAAAGAAAAGCCTTGTCTATGCAAGAAAAATTGAAAGTGATTAGAGAAGTGGAATCCAATCCTACCAGGACCAGAGTAGAACTGGCGAAACAGCGCAACATGCCTATCGCGACACTTAATGGCATAATGCCAAAAAAGACTCAACTAAAATCTCGATTATGCGAGACATCCTGTAAAACTAAGAGGAAACGGTTGGGCAAGTATGAAGAAGTGGAGAACAAGCTATTAGTATGGTTTAAGCAAACTTCCTCTTGGAATATACCAGTGAATGGTACCGTGCTGAAGGAGAAGGCAATTGAAATTGCAGAAAGACTAGGTGTGGATTTTAATCCTTCAAATGGGTGGCTGGATAGATTAAAAAATAGAACTGGGTTAGCTTATAAAACTATCTGTGGAGAATCTAGGGGTGTGAATACATTAGAAGTTGAGAATCTAGGAGTGTGAATACATTAGAAGTTGAGGAATGGAAAAGAACTGTTTTGCATCCTCTTCTTGAAGATTACAAACCTTGTGATGTTTTCAATGCTGATAAACTTGGCTTATTTTATAATCTTCTCCCTAATAAGACTTAAGCATTCAAAGGTGAAAGTTGCCATGGAGGAAAAATGAGTAAAGAGAGAATGATAGTTCTGGTTGGAGCTAATATGGTTGGGACTGAAAAACTTCCATTACTAGTTATTGGAAAATACAGGAAGCCCAGATGTTTTAAAAATGTCCAAAGTTTACCTTGCAAGTACAGAAACAATAAAAGTGCCTGGATGACTTGCACCATTTTCGAGGAATATCTGAAGGCTCTTGATTCTAGTATGGGGGGTTAAAATAGAAAAAATAATATTATTCATTGATAACTGCCCTGCTCACCCAAAAAACACTGAGTATTTGAGCAATGTGAGGGTTGAGCTTCTCCCCGAGAATCCCACAGCATTTTTGCAACCCATGGATCAGGGTGTAATCAAAGTTTTGAAAACTTACTTTAGGAAGAGGCTTGTCCATAGACTGCTTTTACATGCTAGTTCTTGTATGGCTGCCCCAGTGAATAATTTCAAGCTATCAGTGTTACAGGGTATACATTATTTAGCTGCATCTTGGGAACAAATTGGTCCTACAATGATAGTTAATTGTTTCCATAAAGCTGGATTCCATACAAGTCCAGAAGCGTTAATGGGTGAGGGTACATCTGTGCAGAGTAAAAATTTTGTTGACTTAAAGGGGGGAGAAGATTTCGTCCAGAATGAATGGCATAGTTTTAAATAAATTTTTGATTTCAATGGGAATTTCACGGATTTTATTGAAGTCGATGACAGTGTCATGCCTTGGTCTACGCAGACAATTGAAGAGTTATGTGAGGGGGACCACCTGGAGCAAGAGAGTGAAGAAGAGGTTGAAGATGGGAGTGTGGTACCTACTTACTGTGAGGCTATGAATGCTCTGTGTTTTGGACATTTATCGACAGTGTTTCTGGTGTTCCTGAAAGCACCCTTAAAAGTTTGAATGAAGTGGAATCATTTTCTGTAGCTTTAAGGAAAAGGTTTATGAAACAAACCATGCTAGATTCTTTCTTTTCCTCCCATCCTTGAGACAATAAACTATTTGTTAAAGGGAGATGAATTTGTATTTACTTTCTATTATTTAACATATCAGGAAATATCTGATAAATATTTCCAGCTTTCCCTCTTATTAAGTTTTCCCACATAAGAAGTTTTCAACCCTCGGACCCTTGAAAAACTTCTTAACAGGGTTCTACTGTACTTGTTTAATTACTTCATCATTCACCCTCATTTTACAGTCAGGCGTCCCCTTTTATTTTCACTACCCTCCCTTTTCCTCGTGCACTTTTTATGCATTGTACAATTATTTCTTTGAAAGTTGCCCATGCATCAATCTCACTCCCTTGACCAATTTATTCTTTTTTTTGAAGACAATATATCCTCTAGCTTGGACTTCGCTGTACTCTTACCACATTGTCTGACAACTTCTCCTCTTTAATCTCATTTGCTTATGTGCACTTCTTTGGAATGTGCTTTGCACCTAGATTCATTCTAGAGACCACCAAATGGTGGTCTGTTACACATTCAACACCCTTCATCACCCTCTTATATATTACTAATTTTCTCAAACTCGCCTCATACATAACAAAATATCTTTTGTTATGTATTGGGCAAAAAACACCCTAACTATATTTTGATATTTACAGTATTTTATGAATCATGATGAAGCTCAAACTTGATGCTGCATTGCATCTTCACCCCTTACTTGGTCCCTCATTGAGCCTGAGTAGGTTTTAGTGGTCTCTGGTATGTGGCATATACTCAGACTCCGCAAGTAGTATTTTGCTTGTGAGTTGGCCCCTCTCATTCCTCATTCCATTGTATATTAATGTGGTCTCATGGTACCAAACTATTGGTGTTTTTTGATGCATATTAAGTGATACAGTAAAACCTCCATATAGCAAATTCGCCGGGACCGGAAAAATGACGACTTCGTTGTACAGAGGTTCGTAGAATGGAGGTTATGTGCGGGTCGCATTGTCGCAGGAGCAGCCAAGAGTTCGTGTTGCTTTAGGACGAGATTCACGTTAATTTCGCAATCCAGTTTCGACAGACATAATAATCATAACTCTAATGCAGTATGCCAATTACGATTACTTGGAAATTGATAGTGAAATCTAATCGGATAATCCATTCATGTTCCATTTCAAAGTAGGTTTGGCTCTCGCTAGTATTAAGCAATAATTGACTTTTTTGATTAATTTTATTCTGAAGAAATTTTTAATAATCTAAGATCTTTTGGATGAAAATGATCATTTAGGCACGTGAGTGATTAACTTAGCGGATATTTCGGGGTAATAACGGTACAAAAAAGCAGGTAGTATGTGTATTGTGTTACACATGTGCCCTGGTGCAACCCTCACCAGCGCAGCTATTTGCCTTGACACTACTGGAAATTCCAAGCAATATAGCTATGCTCTCTCTTTACCTTCGGCATTCCTTGCTCTTTGCTGTGTCTGGTGTACATTTGACATACTTGGTTTTTCCCACTTTTTTGAGCATAACATAGCGCTGTCCCGGTGTTTCACGGGCTACATAGATGGCATATCAGATATTACCTGTGAGAAACCTTGAAAGCCACCTCAGAGCTGTGTAGCGGGGGAAAGCCAAGTTACATCAGGTTGTATGGCTGAAAATCAACGCAATTCCATCGTGTTTGGATTTAAATCAATCGGAAACTTACAAGTATCATGATTATGATGTATGTTTTCCATAAATGTTCAAGAAAAACATATTAATGAAATTAAAAGTCCATATGTTAGTCATAGCGCTTGCCTCGGAAGACCCTTCTCAAAGGTCTCAAAGTATGTTTTGTAACATAATACGAGTGGAGATAAAGACACTGTGACTCGGGCTGAATTTCAGACTTATCTCGATGGGAGGCGAGAAAGGCTTCTCAGGTTTCTGTAGGTTAGGGGGAAGGGCAAACATTCAGCGAACTGGAAGTAGTCATGCTCAGTCAGGGGCCCAAATCGCTGCGCAGGCATTGCATTATCGCAGCAGAGTGCCAGAGAATTGCCGGGATATGGTCCACTAGTTTCTAGATTTCTCGAATAATAAGCAAAACATAAATACCAGAAGGGTGCGAATGATAAGAGAAGGGTTTATCCGTGGGTTTACATTTCTATCGCCGAAATAATCCATCTCATGGTTGAGTACTGCACCGGGGAAAATGGTTGATTTTGGGTAAACGTATGCATTTATATTTCTGATATGCAAAGTACCTAGATTCAAAATAGAACCCATGCTGTATCTTTACTCTCTTTCTCTTCATTAGTGAAAACTGTAACTTTTTATCTGTCAGCAATCAATCATATTAGGAAAAATGCCAACGGTCTGCAAACGATTTTTTTGCGATGTAGCCTGCTCCCTTAACATTTTGAATGACACTTAATAATACCACACATCGCAAAAATGAGAGCTGAAGGAATGAGTACAGGTTTTGCATCTGGGCCGTTCACTCTGATCGTACTGAGACAATGCTCTCATTAATGGTGGGAAAAATCACCCAAACATTACGTCACTGTAGATAGAATAGCCGAACAGTATCTCGATATTGGTTATAAGACTAATAACACAAAATGTACAAAGAAAAATGCTTTTTAAGAAATAAATTTGTTAAAAAGAGGTCACTTCCATGTTGGGGCCCACACATGGACTTCATCGTATGGAGGTTTTGTTATTATAGAGGTTCGTTATGGGAGGTATTTTAGCATGCATTATGTATGGGAAGGGCCTGGGACCAGGTGCATGACTTCGTAATAGGGAGGTTTTTGTCAAATTTCGCTCTATGGAGGTTCGTTATATGGAGGTTTTTTACTGTAGTAGCATTACTATGTAGATTGTTTTTTCTTGTAACCTTTACTGCCATTTTTTTCTTTTCTGTAACCCATATATGCTTCTAGTTAATTTTTAATTGTGTATTGTGAGGATGTTGGAAAATATGATAGCAAATCTTAATGTTGGAGTTTAAAATTATTGAAAGTAGCTCTCCTAATATTCTCATCTTATAAATCTTTATTTTCTAGCCCAAGAAGAATGTCCCCTAGACGTCACATACGTCGATCCCCATCCCCTCCACCCAGAAGATCTCATCTTGCTGATGAAGTAAGTGACTTGATTCATGCATTGGAGAAATATTTTTCTTGGTTCTTTTCAATTGCTTTTGAATAACTTGTTAATACTGTAGGGTCATTCTTTGTGAATTCATTCAGAAAAAAATGAAGTTTTGACCCCCACCATCTCTGATTTTGATTAAGTTTTGCACATTTTATCCTTTCATGTAGATATGAAACTTGGCAAATTTTTTCCCTTTTGTTTCATTTCTTTTTTATTTAACAGCCATGTAAAGTTAAGGTGAAACTGTGGTTTTGCCATTACTGAAACCTCTGTGTACTCTGGTACTTGCTGAGGAGAATAAAATGTATCTGCTTTATTTTTTACGGAATTCTTATGAAAATTTGCACTTCTATCTTGGACACCTTGAGGATTCCATGCTATTCTCGACTCCTTCAGACTTTCATGCTTTGCTGAAGTAAATATGATAAGTAGAATACAATTTGCCAGTCTCATACCCTGTGGCATATTTGGTGTGGATGAACCTACTTGGAGTAAAAATCTTCCCGTAATCTCAGAGTAATGGCCTATCAGATGATGTGGTAATTAGAGCATGCAAACCTTTCGTCCACATCAAAGTCCACGGGAAGGATATAAAGTGAGCAGAATAAATGTGGACCTTCAACTACATATTGGCTGTGCATAATTGGTGTTAAAAAGAATGCTAATCATTTCCTTGGCAGCGTGGCCGTGGGTCCATTGAACGTCGCCGCACATCACCACCAACTTCGTCTTCATCTGAAAAGAAAAAGCCCCCAAGGCGGTCTCGCTCAAGAAGTGCTTCACCAGCACCAGTCACTTCATCATCTCATCACAATGATCATGATGGCAAGAGAAGGGTACGTCCATTAACTTATGGCTGTGACCCCTTTAAAAACTGAAACCTGTTCACAGGAGTATGTATTCATGAAATGAAGCAGTTAAAGAACTTCACTGGAATTCACCTTAACATATTCAGTTACCGTTTCCAGTGAATCAGCTTATGAATGGTCGAAGCTAACTGATTGATGTCAAATTCATGCAAATGTAATAGCTGTCCTATCAGAGTATCTAGGGTTTTCTCAGAAAATCTTCCTTATGAATGCTCTTGTCATTTTCGTCATCAAATGATGGATAATTCATCATGCTCATGTTGAATCTTAGTTTCTGTATTTTCATTCTGTTTAAAGCCAAGTTCAAGCAATGAGTGCATAAATAAGTAGAATGTTGCTTTAATGGAGGTGCATTTCACTTAGATTGTGTTGCATTTAACTAATTGCATTATTCTTACTTTGAAAATTTTTAATTTAATGCACAGATTTTAATTTTTCTGTGTTTCCGTTGAATTGTTTTCCTGAGAGTATGTTACATTGAAAATATGACTTTATGCTCTTCAATAGATTCGTAGATAGGTTCCGGAATAAATACAGCATTGGAAATGCCCCTTGTAACAGTAATTTAATTAGTTCTATTTAATTTTTTTTACAGTATTCCAATAGCCTTTCAAGGACTCCCTCACCATTCAGGAAGGAACAGCACAAAGGGGAAGAGAGAGCAGAACCAGAGAAGAGAGTCAGCAGACCTAAAGGCAGAAGGTATGGTATTGGGTGATTAAACCATTCAACAAATCGTCCTCCAATACCCAAGTATAGTGCATGACACTATGCATTTAATTATTTATGGCATTCAATTGGCATAAGTAAATAGTATTGTTGCCAGTGGATATCAGTCACATTCTGAAACTCTTTGTGTTTTGTTCATTTGTTTTCCTTTATTTGATGAAATTGGTCTTCCACCTTATGGGTATGTGGCAGAGAGTGAGTTATCACTAACAGGCACTTAACAATCTTCTGTTCAAGTGAATAAAACCGCTACAATTAAGGTATTACCAAACACCTGCAAATACAAAATTCCGCTGAGGAAAAATTATTTGCTTTGACTGAGACAGCCCTGGATCCCTCAGCCTCACTTTAACCAAGCTACCATTGCATCTTTCTCCAGGTAGATTTTTGAGGGTTTTAAAGGAAAAAGTTGTTCAGGATTGCCAGACGTGATGTCACACAAGTAGTTTAAAGCATGTACTTAGCACTATGGTCCATGAGGTTGAAGTCAAACTGTGGTGAGGTGCATGCTCTTTTGATGAATTATGTGAATATTTGGACTACTTTTGGCGTCTGATAGTATGATACCATAGAGGATGCGTGGGCTATCCTTGCAATGTATTGTTTTTGGGGCCAGAGCTGGCAGCACGTGTGACGTCAAACATAGCTTCCAATTGATGTTTATTTGTGTAGAGCCTGGAGACTAATGCAATGGGTTAACTATTTAATCTCTCAAATTGTTAAAAAGAATAGTTTTAAAGTTATTTAATCATGCTATTTTTTAGTTATGATGGGAAATTTATTTAAATTGAAAAACTGATATTTTAAGTTTGGCACTCTAAGGATTATTGTCAGCTTTGACTTCTCTGATGCCCCTGTGAGTTGCTCTGGAGACACTTTCCCTCACACAAGGCATATCTGTTGTAAACATGATCTAAGGTTGTCATCAAAATGATGTGCTGCTGTACTTGGAAAATTTATATCTTGGTCTTTGTCCATGCTGAAATAATGCACTAGCCATCATTTAAAAGGTAATTTTGTTTAAATTTTAGTTATATTTTTTGTTTTATAGCTGAATCAAATATGTAGAAGTGCCTGTGCAATAATTTACTCAGAGCATCCTTAAAATTAGCAGTTTTGTCAACTTCAGGAACTTTCTAAACTGTCCTGGGGAAACCCACAGAATCTACAGAATTGCCTTGTACCTTAGTTGCAGGAATAAATAGATATATATGTAAGTGGAAACATGTTAAAAAATTAACATTTTTTTTAAATTAACAAAAATGCTTCAACATTATATTGTCCTACAATTCACCCCAAGTCAAAAAATTATAGCAATGGCCACATTCATAAATTTATTTGTAATTTTTCTGTATTCCATTATCTGTAAAAATTGTATTGTTTGATAATGTTAATAATTTGAAATGATGCCACAATTCCAAGCTGGACAGCTCAGGATGGCTACCAGTCCCCTCTAGGCAAGGCCATTAAGTGCAGGGAAGGCAAGCAAGCCCATTGACCCCTCTTTTCTAACTGCAACACCAGCGAATATCATAGGCATTACCCATTTCTGGTATATTTTCAATACATATGTTTGCTCCTCTCATTGACAGTAAAACCATGATACTCTTAGTAGAAGTTTTTCTTTTCATATTTATGTTAAATCTTGAAAACTTATACCCTTAATTAACTTGCTATGTTAACTCGTCAAATGTAATCTATTAAAATCTGTAAATACAATACCACTCTAGTGTGCACCTCAAGAAAAGAGACTTCAACTCCAAAGACTATTTTAGAGTATGACATGTGAATGTAACAAGTAATACGGGCATAGTATAAATTATGAAGACTTTTGATCTTGACTTGCACACATGGGTTATGAAAGTAAATTTTGTGAAAGTTTCTCTTACCATGAAATATTTTAAATCCAAAATCTATTGCCATTACTGCTACTTTAATTAGTACTGCTTTCTTCCCTCTATAGGTTCCATGAATTCTTCCATCAACGATCTTTATTATCCATTAATACATTTCTTCTATATTGATATGCTCCACAGCATTCTTCCACTTGATTCTGGTACCACACATAGAGCTTGAGCACTTAGTAAAACAGCTTCTATTTTGTGTGTTAAATTGTTTTTTGCCACCCAATTCATGGCCCATGCCAAATTCAACTCTTATGCATTAAATTCAGAATGCAAGACTGGAGTTCTCAGGAGTTTGACACACTTTCCACTGGTGAATTATCAACCATTTGTAGATTTTCTAAATGAGTGGGATTATTTTTTTAATTTTCAGAATGAAAACCCCAGCCTTTTTAGTAGGCATGAGTCGATTCCACTTTTTTTTATTCCGATTTCGATTCTTTCAGATTGATTCTCGATTCTGATTCCATCGATTCTTATTCCTAATAACAGGTGGGATATTGACATACTAGTAGCGTAAGACTATTATTTAAATTCAAGTATTGGCTGAAATAAAATAACTAATGTTAGTCTCTCGGGTCCACCGGAGTACGCAGAGGGAACGCGGGGAGATGTTCAGAGTAAGAATTGCAAACCATTCCCTGGAGAAAGAGTTTATTCGGTCCTCTAATACATCGACACAACCACGCAACACCTTGTCCAGACCTTGACTGCTTCATACCTCCTTTTGCTGTTCCATTCGATTGTCATTCCACCAGATGCAGGGGGTGGGGACTCCAGATAGGCAGAAAGTACTTGCAAGCTCAGGAGTAGGAGGGGAGAAGCTTCTGAGTGTGGGAACGCAAGTCAGCTAAGGAGGCATGCACACTTACAGGGACAATCTTAATGACTCTTCTGGTCCTCAATGGGAGACGAGATAGTTCACAACCTAATTGGGCAATGGGAGACGAGATAGTGCGCAATCTAAACGACTCCTCTCTTCCTCTGTCCAGAAAGTGCACCGCTCAGCATAGTTCCCATGCCAAGGTGGTTCTCATGACTTCCGGGTCTATTAACAATACACTTACACAAAGACAATTAAGTCTCTCAAAAAGTATAAATTGATAGCCTACACCCAAAATTACTGAGACAAATATGATGTGATAAATGAAATTTGAATTTTGATATTTATCTATCTGGAATCGATGGAGTCGGAATCGACTTTAGGTGATCAATTCTCGATACCGATTCTGATCCTGAGAATCGGTGGAATAGAGAATCGACATTTGGATTTGACTCATCCTTACTTTTTAGCCTCCTTAGCATTGTAGAAGGGCTTGTGGTAGGAAAGAAAATCCTCCAAATCAAACTTCAATTCATGAAATATTTTGGTAATTGTTGGAAGCTCTTTTCTGTGCCAAAATACATGCAATTTACTGTGCAGTTAAGGATGTGTGAAGTTAATTATTGCTCTGACATGTTTGTGTAAGTACCATAATTAAATTCTCACATCTTCACTAAGTATTTATTGACTTATAAAACAAAAAATGTGACAGAAGATGTGATAAAGTTACCTTCAAAATAATGTACATAGCAGTATTTAAGCATGAAAATAGACCCAGACACAAACTTTTAGTTTAGTAGTACACATTTTGATGTTAAAAGTAGCTACGATATATATTACCTTCATTGTGTTAGTCAATGGTTAGAGCATGAAAGTGTTGAATTCCACTAAGGAAAAATTGTTTGCTTTGCCTGGGACTCAAACCTAGATCCCTAGCAATTGCACTGAGTGCTTTGTACAGTTAGCTATCAAAGCATCCTTCTCTCCTGTGGAGTTTTCAGGGTTTTTAGGGAAAAAGTTGTTCAAGTGCAAGGCTAGTCGTGGTATTCTTGAAGTTCATCAAAAAGCGAACTCATCTCTGTGCCGGTGTTTAACTTAGACCTTGCAGACTGTGGTGCTAAGGGCTTGCTTTGGACTGATTCTTTTACATCATAGTCTGGCAGTCCCTAACTACTTAAGACATATGTGTGTTAAATGTGATAGCCAGCTTTGTCTACCCAGCTGAAGGGTAAATTTGTAGCCAATAAGTCAAGAATATTGTCCCCTCTGTTAAGTACCACAGCTGATTTAGAGCATTTGATGAGAATTTGTGCTGCGGGGAGTAGTAGATGTATCATTTCTTCCCCAGGTTTTTAGCGGTAGATCCTTGATTTTATAGAGTAGTCATTGAAATCTCCACTTGTTTTAAACGTCTTTGGGATTCTTGTGAGAGATCTGAAAAATGGCCTTTGTACTCTAAATCACTGCTTCTGCTACCTATTTGACAGAGAGACTTACGGTTAGCTTGCACCCTGTCAGAGCTATCATGGAAGTGAGGCAGAGGACAGATCCACTCTATTACATATCACTGATAAGTAACCTAGGGACATCATTATTCAAGCAAGTGGTATCCAATATTAATTATAAATAATTTCTGAGTAATTCATTATGATTTTTTAATCTTTTTTTTTACTTCCACGTCTTAGCTAACAGCATTTAAAGCATTATTCTTGTGCACTGGGTCATATTTGTTGTTACATGAAGTTAGTTACTTCAAGCCAGTTATATTTGTCTGATCCTTTTCTTATCTTGTATATTTTTCCCTTCCAGATCTGAGTCATCTGAGGATGAAAGGAGACCAAGAGGCAAGAAAGAGGCCTCCTCATCCCCTGAGGAAGATGAAAAGTCTCGCAGGCGAATTTCCAAGTCCCCCAACAAAAAGGGAGCGGCTGCAGACAGCAACCAGAATGGGGAAGGTGTGTCACCCAGTGACAGCAAGGGGAAGAAGAGGAGGAGGAGGAGGAAAGACTCCTCTCCACCCTCATCCTCTTCGGATGACGACGATGATGATGATGACAAGTCACCCGTGGTGAAGAAGGCCCACTCTACATCAAAGAAGGCATCAAAAGTGAGGAGGAAGACTGAGAGCTCAGATGACGATGATGATGATGAGGATGAAGTGGAGGAGAGGAAAGGGAAGAGGAGGCGACGCTCCAAACGGAAAGTTTCTGAGAGCTCGGAGGATGACGATGACGGAGACGATGATGCGGAAGAGGTCAAAGTGAAGAAGACCAAGAAAAAGAAGAAGAAGCAGCAGAGGGAATCAAGCAGTGAGAGTGAGGTCAGTCCTTAGCTAATTTTCTTATTGTGTACTCCCCTCTTTTAGGCCATAATGTGCTACTCCTGGACCTCATTTGGAGATGAATTGGAAAATCTACTAATTTTTAAATAAAGGGTGCTGTAATTAGCTTAAAAACTTACTTGTGAAGCATATGGTCCTACCTCTCTTGAGTGCTTGGTTTCGTAGTGAAGTGCATCGAAAATTGATGCTTTATAATGGTTCCAAATTGTACAGTAGAAACATTCCCCTGTTAAGTTGAGTCATTGGATTAGGCCCGTGTTACCAGGTGCTGCATCATGTTAATTACTATGCCAGGGGACCTTAGGTCATGTACTGTTAAAAGTTTGAAGAATCATGAAATCTATATGTATTCACTCTTGAGCCATGGATTGTTATGAATAACAATGTTGCCCCAAGATAAAAAGCCTGTTTCAATAATTGAAAATATGACAACTAGGCATCCAGGTGAACATTTCCTATCCTCTCTTACGATGGCAGATCTAAAAAGAGATTTCGATTACTAAATCAGTAACATTTTATATCTGCTGAAAAACTTGTTTCAAATTTTATGTTGAAATAACTCTTGCTTAATAATATTAATTGGCTTAAGCAGAATAAAACATAAAATGCTACTATTTTATTGCATTTATCCACAACCTGACTACTTAAACACTCTACAGATTCAGGCATCACTTCATGGAAGTTAATAGTATCCATACTTGAAGACTACAATTTTGTACTTTTTGTGACTTGCGATAAAGAACTTTGTGGCATCAACAGGTACCTGATGATGCCGCAAGTTGGTGAAATACATCATATCATGCAAACCTAAGTCTGTGGAAAAATAAAAAAATCATATTCTTCAAGTATGGAACCTGACTACTTATGGGCTACCCATGATTCATTATTTTTAATCTGCCCATCAATAATGAAAAGAAAATTTCTTTCCTATACCTGTTAATTGGATCATGAACAGCAATGAAAACCATATTGCTTTCATATCCTATGCAGCTTTACTCATTAAGTATACTACAAGGTTTACCTTGGATGTAAGTGAATGGATCATTTGACATTAAAAAGATAAATGACTCATTGAATGTGAAATTCCACGTGCATAGGAAAAATCTTCTGCCATTGTATGTTTAAAGCCTACAAAAAGCCAAAAGGCTGCTGTATTTGTTTTCAAATTTTCTTTATTTCCAATATATTAATGTAGCAATAATAATTATTTAAAAGCTGTTCTGCCATGCTACAAAGTTGCTAGTACAGGTAGATTAGCAGTTACTCTTGTGACTCCCATACTGCTGTCATCTTACATTTAAATTATTCACACTCTGGGAGTGGCATGCAGTCTCTGAGACTACACACCTGCGTCGCTCTCTATAACTTTGTTCTTAAGTTACTTATGCGGACATCCGTCCGTTTATATGTATATCTCAGTAATGTCTGTCCTTTGGTATACTAAGAAATTAGGACAAATGTAGACTAAGTGCTTGGGAGTAGCGGTCTCTGAGACAGATCACGCACCACTAGCTATGTTACTAATTGGCAGTTACAAATACGCCTCTCACAGAGAGTTAAAGTGAAGGCTCATGTGATATATTGTTACCCACTGTTTGGTTAATTTTTAGCAGAAACCTGGCTTTTGAAAAGATTTTAACTTTATGGTGTTTTCAGTTGTTTGTGATAAGAATGTCGCTCTTTGTAATCCAGTGCCTACTCGTGTACAAGCTTGTGTTGTCAAGTGAAATGCTCTACGTCTAGTGCTGCATGTCATGCAGAGCCTAGAGCATGCAAGTATCTCAATATTGCATAATAATATGCCAAAATGGTGGAAATTTTCCTCCTTGGAAACTGCAGAATACTCCTTGAGTTAGAAGATAATGGGTTCCATTGCCTCACAGAGTCTCCTTCTATGTATAGTTTATAAACTACATGTCATGCATTATGATGCTAAATTTTATTAAACAATTGTGTTTTTATCATTTACATGGCTTATTCAAAGTACTGCTGGGCTAGCCTCATCAGTAATTTACAGGCTCATCCACCTTAGAAACACAGGTGCAAAATTTGCAATTAAAAAAATAGCCTTAGCTGGAAATGAAACTGAGATCCTCTACTTTCATACAGATTTCTGTTGAAAATAGTCTTGGTGGCTTAATTGGGTGAACTAATTTAGGAGAGTAAATTTGTTCTTGCAAATTTCTCTCATTTATATATTTATAGGGCTTCTCAGGCCCCAATTTATCAGAGTTTTTAATCGCTTTTTTATTTTAGGAAACACTACCTAACCAATTCCAGGCTCTTTAAAAGTTATAAATTTTTCTTGCATTGTGTTGTTGCATTAGCTGCTTCTACTATGCATCTTCTGTCATAGTAACAGCCACGGACTTCACATTGAGATATTTGTTTTACCATTTGTTTGTGGTTTGATTACCATTATTGTCTCAAATTTTGCAGGACTCTGATGCTGAGGTTGAGGAGAAAAAGAAGAAGAAAGACAAAAAGCACAAGAAGCATAAGAAACATAAGAAACACAAGAAGCATAAGAAGCGCAAGGTTGAGGAGGAAGATGTGAGTTGATGGATGGAATTAGTTGCTTCCTCGCCCACCTTTTGGTTGATACTTTTTAAGTTGTTTCATTCAGTCACTAGCTTTGCTTACCGCTGTAGATGTCAGTGCATCATGTTGTTTTTCTTAGTACACCAGGTTCTCCACGACAGTTTTCTGGATTCACATCATGCCATGTTATCACCTTAGGTTGATGGCATGCTTACGCTTGTAATTCTTTAATTTTCAATGGATTATTAAATTTCTTGGCAGAGCTTCTTTGATTTAGGCATTTGAGAGGTCTGAAATGTGTTGCATGCAAATAGGTGGGATGGAGTTGAACTTGGGGTACGTTTTTGTGTGGAAGTTGGATGAGTTAGTATCAAGTGAAATTTTGGACTGCACCAAAGCATTAGACCAGATAATCTTAATGGCACTCATGTGCTTCATGTGTGATGGGATTAAAGAAGTTAAATGAGATGGTAGTTGACAGTGTTATGGCCTTCCTTTTTTTTTTCAAATATATTTTCTATTGTTTGGTATTTTAGAAATAATTTCCCATTGCCAGACAAAAGGAGAAGCAGTAGCAGAATTGACAGTTCAGATAGTAGGTTAGAAAATTTTACTTGGAGTTGTTCCTGTCACCTGCTAATTTCTATTTTCACCTTAACATTAACAATGTAGGAAGTGATTTTGAAACCTACTATCAATGAAGACAATGACTTTAGAAGTTGATAAAATTATTTTATCTGGACTGCTAATGTTTTAATGTTTGCTGTCTCATCCAAATACATGATGCTCTACATAACAAAATTGTGATAGGCTGAATTTTAAACCATACTTAAGTCTAATTAAAAAAGTCTGAATTACAGAACAGTAAAATCAAGTTTACCCCTGTAATGTGAGTACATCATGAGCAGCTTTTATGAGTAAATCACATGAAAATATGATGGGAACTAAGTTTCTAAGTTTACGTTGAAAACCACCAATTACAAATCATATTCTGTTCTTTGGACATTCCCATTTAATGGTAACACCTGGAGGATCCCAATTATTTGCAATGTTTAATATATTTGTTGTCTGGTGTTAATATTCCTTTATGTGCATGCATGTACAGGTTTGAAGTATTTCAGTTCTGTGACAAGCAATGGAGTCTAAAAAATGGTAAAGCTCTAATTACTGAGAAGAGATTATCATCTCGCCGAGGAGGGTTAAGCTTATTAATTTTTTATTTCAATTTTGCTGCTGACAAATTCTTCATGAATATTAGACAGTTGTCTGAGCTTATTCCACTGGTACACTTCTGGTGTGGACCTTTCATATTGTCAGGATTATTTCCTGATGTCGAGCCAACAAAGTTATGAGTGAAGAATGTTGAGGAAATTAGCTGTTTTGTAAATAGATGATTAACTTGATTATTCAATGGAGATAGTGAAGTTATTGAAGCTTATCCAGTTTTCTATGTTTCCACCAACTTTCTCTGATTTTTACCTTTCAAAATCTCTAAATAACTTCTTTTAAAGCAGATGTAATTAAAAGAGTAAATCTTAACTATTGAAATGTCAGTGGGTTTCAGTATCATTAGTATTGTTTTTATGTCCTCCAGATAAGTGTCATTACCTTTATTTGCGACAATTGCAGCCCAATAAAATCTGGAATTGGCTGGAGAAATGGATTCAACTACCATGTGGGTGGGTCAACTCAATTTTATGTAACCAGTATTTCTCGCATACCTTGAGTTTTCTGTGAAAAGAACAGTACAGAGTGACAAATGATCAGTGTTACCTTCTAACATAAAAGCCATTTGGATGTTTTCTCAGAATAATCCATTCCTTATTTCAATGGTGCATGAAGATATGCATTGGAGGAATCAATATTCTGCCATTCTTGGAATGTGCCTTGGTTGTCTTTACTATAAATTTGTGTCTGAGGGGGTTAATATGAGAAAGGAAAGGTGATTTAAAGTCAAAACAACGTGATTGCTCCCATGATGAATGTATTGAATTGAAACTGTTTTGACCATTTGCAACCTCTTCAATACTAATTTAATGAAGTATGATTTTAATGAAGTATCTTTTTCACCATTCTGTTTTTATACTGATGAGGATGTTAGTAATTGTAAGTAAACAACGATGTATCCTACAGGTGATATGAATTGGTTTGTTAAATGTCAACCTATCTTTATTATTGTGCTTGGATTCATTTTCATCCCAAAGTGATCTTATATTGTTGACTCCTTACCATATAAACAACTCCTAACCATATTGTACTTACCTTTCTGACATCTTAATAAATATATGATATTGTCTTCTGTATTTGAATTCTCTTTGGGGCTCCCACGTGTTCAATTAAAATTTTCCGAGGAATGGGCCAAAGGATACACCTACGTGTTAATTGTAGTGGTGCAAGTAGTGTGGAAGATTGACAAAGTATCTTAGTTAAGCATGTTTTTACAGGTGAAAATTTGAAGTTGTAAGTAAATATTTCAATTTCCCAAATCTTGATATCACCCGCTATTGGAATATTTCAAGCTATTCTGTGTTTACTGGTAAATTCAAACATGGAGGCCGAATGAACATGGAACTCATTAGGCATCAAAAAGCAGATGTAGTGTTAGTTGCCTTATGTTGAACCTTTCTTAAAATTTGATATACATACTATTATTTTTACTATAATGCTGGTGATTTTTCCATCACATTTAGACTTGGCATCGGATATTGATAAAAGCTGCAAGTTGTAATGGCCCTTTGTTATTTTCTACAGATATGCGTTTCAACGTCGAGGCTTCATCTTTTAGTACCAACTGTATTCCAGTTTGTACCTGAAGATGACACCTAGTTGTTGAAATCTGTTGTAAGAAATAAAACAAGTGTTTAGTATAACTTGAAGTTTTTATCATTACTAGATGCTGTTCCACCATGTCTCACTCAGTAGGTCGAGCATATTTGTATCCAATGGTGGTGTATTTGCATAAATACTCCAAATCGTCCTTGGTCTGTCTGAATCTGTACTATATGTACTGAAAATTTATTTAGAAGTAGTTCATATGAGTCATTATGAAACACATTTGCTTTGTCATTAGTTGTAACTTCAATATCTTGTAGAATATGTATTTCTGAAGCCAACATAACTTCTTCAAAAAATGTCATTTACTAGTTGTATGAATCAGTTTTAACTTTGTGATTTCCTGGACTGAACTGTAAGGTGGTCTCTTGGACAGTGCTTTGCTGATGTTTCTAAGTTTTACCTTTGTTAAATGGTGATGTTTTCTGGAGAAATGTGCCAGTGTCCTTTTTGTCTTGGCACTGATTTGAGTGAGTTACATCTAAGCTATCTCCTATTATCCTCCTGGGAAACTAGTTTACATACTCCGAGCTGTGGGATGTAATAAAATACCATCCTGGAAAGGCTTATGCACCAGAAGATAATTGGTTTCTACGAGAAGAAAATATCATCCAGTGTTGGCTCTGTTATTTTCTGATGGAAAGCGTTGTTTTACTCTATGGAACTTTGAGTATGCCATGGAAATGGTGGGAATTATTTGAATACTATCATAGGCCAATGCCAAGAGCCGTACTAATATTTTGAATTAACTGAACTTTACCCCCTGCTGTTCTTGCCACTAAATTTTAAAAATACGTGAATGTATATATCACTCACAGTGAAGGCCATTTTTCATCATTACTAAATTGTCCTGTATGTCAATTTTCATGGATGAATATTATGACTAGCAAATTATTGGGAAGGCTGACATTTTGCTTTGAAAATTATAGGTTTCAGTGTGTGTAAAATTCTTGAGGAGTTCTTCTCTTCAGTGTTGAATATATTATATTGTTGAGGTAACTTAAATCCCATGGAAACATTTTTTAACCTAGGGTTTGAACGAAACTTGATTGTTCTGTATATATTGTTATCGGTGCCCTCATAATGTTTTCAAAGTGATAAATTGTCTTTTTTAAGAATACAAAATATATTGTATGCGAATGTAATGGCTGCTCGCTCTTGAAGTTTTATAACTTGTTGATCTCTTGCAATTTGGTTGCTGATTTTGAAGAATGTATGAGGTGTTTTTCCTGTAGTGTATGGTCATTGTTGGGAGATGACTCATTGAAACATTTGCATGCAGTAAAGATGGGCATAAACATGGAGTTGTATTTTCGAGACAGCATCCCTGAAATCTCCATAGTTGTAGGTGCAATCGGATGTTTGTATTTAGGTTTTTATGCATGTACTGATCCTTGATAACATTTTTTTCACCTTGAATCTGCTCCCGAACTCTGCTCAGGATTCAGAGAGTGGTGGCGAGAACACGGAGGAGTTGGAGCGAAGGCTGAGGGAGAGGGCGCTCAAGTCAATGAAGAGGGTGGCGAGTGAGCACAGTGGGGACGAGGACAACTCCAGTGACGGCCACAGTAGCAAGTGAAGACGGGGACGTGGACCACCTTTAACATTTTGTCTCAGTGGGAGTGGGAGAGAGTAAATATTTTCTGCTGGATGAGTGTAGTTAGGAGTGTCACTCAGTGAACCAGTTACTGTTTGATCCCTCTGTTCTTGTGAGAGTGTTATTATGGCAGATTTTCAGTAGGGCTTATGTCAGGACTTACCATTGGAAAGTAAACTTTTGAAACTGGTGAATATGTTCATGCAATGTGTTTCAGTCTGTTGGTATTCGCTAATTTCTTTCTAAATCACTTTCATGCTCATGAATCAGGAGAACTTATTACCAACAATGTACATACCATTATTTGACTATTAAGTTCTCCATGTTCTTATTGTGGGTACATAGCTTTATCCTGGAGCCATATGCCTTCTACTCTGGGCACTCAACTTTGGCAAGTGCTCGGAAGCTCTTGTTTGGAAATGCTGAGTGATATGATGGTTGCTTTCAATAGACATTACGATGGGTTCAAAAAGTGTGTGACATTGATTGCTCATGATTGCATCATTTTCTTACTATTATGATGAGTAGTGCATTAAGTGTTGGTACAGCACTTCGTGGATCTGGAATAAAATAGGGAAAGGTGGCGTTAGTTTTTTTGTGGGACAACTCACTTGAAAGCAATTCTTGAAATGTTTGATTTGTTCCGTGTTTGTATCTAACAATGAATACATTCTTCTTAATCAGCAAAGTTAGAGGTCTTGTTTATTCTTATGGTAAAATTTACGAATAATGCGCAGTACATGAGGTTATGTATTACGTAAAAATGTAGCCCCTTCCATCCGCGGAGTGGACCGAAATAATTGACATGTGAATCGCGCGTTAGTTCCCGCCGGCCTTTAAGCTGCCCGCCGACGTCCCTGGGTTAGAGGCTGGCACCTGTTGAGTCCAAGTTGGACGGAGCTCAGTTCGCCAGCGACGGGTGTACGGTGAGTAGGTCCCGCCGGAAGCCGTTTGGTTTGTGTGCATAAGATCGTGTCTGAAGATGAACAACGTCGCAGAAAATGATCGGATATCGAAAAAGACGGTGAGTTTTCTCTCTCTCCGTTGTGACCATTTTCAAGTTATAAGTGGACTGTACTATGGCATTAAATCCATCCCTGGAAAATTACTGTTCTGTCGAAAATTATGGAATTTTTTTTCGTGTGTCTGTAGTCAGCGTAAAAATGACTTGGTCCGGAAAATTGTGATAAGTCACAGCTCAACGTACGCGCATTGCTTTTATGAGCGGTGCTAAGCGACGTGTTTCGGTTGGCAACTGAACGGAGAGTTAGGTTACCGGGTTCAGCAAGCGTGTTTTTAGATTGAAGTGCGATTGTTTCTACTATGAAACTTCCCTGTTCTAAGGGTAACGATGTTTGATCTGTTATAGTTTTCGTGAAGTTAACGCGATTGTTATGTTGCCTATTAAATCGGAAAGGTCCGCTGTCAATTGGATTCTCTTGGAGTATGTTGTGTAAAGATGCTCTTACGAGGCGCAGAGAGGCGGGGTTCCAAGCATCGGTTCGAGAGAGCGAGCGGAGCGGTCTGGAGTTCGTGCCATGTGGACTCCACGAAGACGCGACCTTGATTCATACGGTCGGTCGGGCAGTCACTGCTCCGTTTTTTTACCTTGCTCGAAGACGCGCGTGGTTTTAAGAGTCGATGTCTCGGTTAGTAATATTATCGGATTCGATCCCCCATCATTTATGCTCGGCTCCATGGTCATAATACCCATTAACTTAGTGTTGAGCGATACCCTCATGATGTTTAGTTCTGAGGATAGTTTTTAAATGGTGTGGGCAATATTTTTCTGAAGATGTTGCATTAGTTTCCTAGCCTGAATATGAGCCGCATTTGTACACCTTTGCGCATCATGGGCTGGTATGTTGAATGAACAACCAACCGTGACTATGCTTAGTCGCTTAACTGTCACGTACGTTTGAAGCCGTGGTGACGTAATGTGTAAATTGAGCCTCACATAAATTCCCGCCGCCGACTGGAGAGGATGTTGACTTTCCACGAGAACCACTCGAGCATACTCCTGTGATGCGTTACTTTCAAACGACGTACTGTCATTGAAAGCTGGGGACAAACTTAGTTCTGAACAATTTAGCGTTTGCTGTGATGATTTGAAATTTTGACTACCGGACTTCGGTCAACCCATGGATAAAAATTATTACAGTATGACTTCGGTGATGTTAAATTTCCCCTCGAGCGTAGACATTGGTGATCAGCTGATGAAGAGGAGGCATGATAGTTTCCTCATCCATGTTACGTGAGCGATATTTTCCGAGTTATTTAGCAAAAGCGGTATATGTAGGCCGGAAGTTCTTATTGTAGATGTTTAGTTTGTTGTTTCAACGGTCATGTGTACTTCCTAGTGTACATCTATCTAGCAGGTAACCGCTTGCTCGCCGGAACTTGCTCTTTGTAGTAGAATATTGCTGAATCCCAGAAACGGACGGTTGGTCGTATTTTACCTCCCATGAATAGCTACTTTTACCTATTGCTTCCAGAGACTTCATTATTCAACAGAGGTGCTTCAAATAGAATCCTGGCTGATTTTGTGGCCCTTACAAATTTTATTTGGCTTGACTTTCGCTGAGGTATGTGGTGGCACTGATAACGCCGCGCAAGTTTACATTCAATCGAGTTTTTTTGTTTTAACCTAATTTGATCTATTATTTCTGTGGATATAATTTAAACGGAAACTTGTCTTTTATGTAATTGCTGGTTCATTGTAGTTTTCTGTCATATACTAGTTAATAATTTGGTGTAAATAGATGTCTTTCTCTTAGTGCAGCGAAGAAAGCAGTGTAATGTATTCTTCGCTTAACGGCAATTCCCAATGCTAGGATTTGAACATTTTGCTGGCTTGCTATTGGCCAGGAATATATGGGGCGCCAAAAGGAACTTTTAGAAGGATGACTTGCTTATATTCTCCTAGCGTTAGAGCGTTATTTCTCTTTTCGTATGAAATCACTTGTCATGGTTGAAGCTGCGTGGCTATTTTCAGTTAATTGCTGCCATATATGATTTATTACTTGATTGCATGCCGCTGTACAATTTCACTTAGGTGCTTGCTTATGTTTTCTTGACAAATATGGCTCCCAGTGCTCCAATATTCTGAACACAACCTCTGAAATGTTCCAATTGTGGCCGCAAGTTTTGCTTTCACTGTTGTGTGAGGGTTCTCTTGAATAAATTTGTTCTGTTTGGAATGCGGCTGTTTTCTTTCGTTTTCTTAACACTGACTGTCATGTCTGCATTTTTCGCCGTGCCGTAAGATGCAGCCCTCTTTCGTGTCACGAGATTTGTTTGTGAAGACATAGATTTATGTTGGTCGTTATTTATGCTTTGGCAATGACGCTGATATTGTGCTAGTTGAAACGATCTTTGAGTTGAAAACACTTGGCAATGATGTACCTTATGTACTGTCATAGAGGACTGCAGTCAAAAATACCTACCGATGCGAGTATACCATTGATGTTAATTATATTTCTTTCGGGTAGCCTTTCATTCCAGTTGTCTCATTTATCTATTATGAATGAGATGATAAAAGCAGCTTATATGTTTTGGTCGTTAGACACCATTTTATGATGTCATTATTATCATATTTAAGTAGTTCTCGTCGAGACTCAACATTATTGTATTCTTCGAATTTTGTGATCCTCACATTGTCGTTCACATGTGTCCACCAAGGGCATAACTCAATACATGAATCTCTCTGACAAATTTTGGCGCAGCTAAAAGTCGTTATAAATAATTTTCGAGATTTTTTTAAAAGTATTCTACTGGTGAAAGTAGGTTTTGATGAAAGTCAAGAGAATAGCCTCCCGATTGTATATACTTTGAGGGGCATAGCTACCTCTAGTATTTCCTTTTTCGCCTAGGCTTACGACCTACCCTTCTTCATCCCGTCCATGAAACCTATTCTCTTCCTTCCCCTTACCCGCTTGCCCAACATCCTTGCCTCTATCACACTCTTCAGCAACCCATCGCCCTTTAATACATCCTCTAGACACCTACACTGCGCATATCACGGATTTCATTCAGAAATCTCCTTTCCTCGCCCACCGTCTCAAGCATTTCCTCGTTAGCCTTCCTTTCCGTCCACCTCACCTTCTCCTCACCCACATCTCTTATGCCTGCCGTCCACTCTGAGGGTCCACGTTTCTGCACCATGCAACGCTACGCTCCATATCAAGCTCTTCACCATCCTCTTCGTCACATCCTTGCCTAAGGTCCCCGTCATCAGCTTCCATTTGTTACTAAACTCCTAAGCGAGCACTATTCTCCCCCTTATTCTCCTCCTCCCTCCTAAGTCTTTGCTACTATGCCCATTTTATTTAAGCATACTGCCTAAGTAATTAAAATGTTCCTCTAGCTCGCGCTTGTACCCTCCAACTTTAATTACCAACCTTGTTTTCTTTGTCCTAGAGAACCTCATCACTTGTCTTCTTATGAATGCTTAAAAGGGAAATGGAATTTATTACTTGGGTTAGCAATTTAGCCGCAGAAACATGAAAGTGATGTAACCTGTGGTGGAATTATTCTAAGAGCTGCGGAAATTGCTGGAAGTAGTTTTAACAGCGTTATTCGCTGGTGGTCACTCTACCAGCCGGTTACTGCGCGGCCAGTTCCGCAGTTCTTTGAATTAGTCAAAGTAAACACCATTGTGTTTAAGGTAAGGCTCTACCTCGTGAATAGGAGAGCGTTTACAGATATTTCAGGGCTGTGTATGCACAGGACAGAGCCATATTTAATGGTAACTTGTACTACACCTCAATTAAAAACACTACCCGGGTATCGATACATTAGTATCACCTGATGATGATACTAATGTATTGAAACCCGGGTCGTGTTTTTAATTATGTGGTGTGGTAAAAGTTACCATTAAATATGACTATGGAAATATACCACAAAGTTAACAAAGATACTGTTTAATTTACAGTACAGAGCATGCTAAAGCGACACAGATAATATTATCATGACCCCTCACTACATCTCTAGGTTTGACAGAAGCGATAGAATAAGATATATACATTGCCGCACAGATGGGTTCAAAAATTCGTTATTTCCGCGCACATTAAGTGACCGCAATAAAAACTGAGCTCCGTTAAATATTCTCCCATAAACGCGTCACCATTTCACCTCCCAAAACCTTACATCTTTACACGGATGGTGTTCTAATACCCCCGGGCACACACCCATGCGGCGGCTCGCAGGGTAGAATGTAAGTAGATGTGCATACGAGGACATCTCATACCTCTTAAGGTATTTGGCTATAACTGCTACATTTATGGTCACCCCCCTCTTTAGGTAGTTTGAGCGAGACAGTTCCCTAGTCATAATGGAGACATATTCGAATTATACGTTTAAATTTAAGCAGCTGTAGGAAGCATGAATTAAATACTGCATTATTAATTTTGCAATTATACACTTTAATATGACTGCAATTCTAGTTATTAAAATAAAAATGTCTACGTTAGTCTTTGATTTGACTCAATTTTTTTACGTGGTACTTTCAAAAACCCTTCACAACGGAAGGTTTTTTGCGATTCTAAAAAAAATGCTGTAACAATCACTACGTTGACCAATCAAACTCGAATCGATTTGGCCGGTTTAGCTAGGTATGGTAAACACAACGGGCTAACGAGATCGATATGAGAAGCGGGCTAACTCGGCCCACTTTCTCTGCGTTTGAGATTTAAAATCGCTATATGCCGATTCAAATTTATATTTCGATGGATTTCGCATTAGTAAACCAAGCGATCCGAGTCGACTGGCTTAGAATGTTCAGATCGGTCCGAGATCGTATTGATCTGAGTTCGATTGGAAAACGTAGTGAATATGATTAATTAAAAAAATAGTCGTGAAAACATACAAAGTACAAACTCACAACGTTTACCTTTCGAACTCAAATCGATTTGGTCGGTTCAGCTCGGTATGGTAAACGCAACGGGTTAGTGGGATCGATATGAGAAGCGGGCTAACTCGGCCCGCTTTCCCTGCCAGTTTGAGATTTCAAATCGATATAAACCTATTCAAATCGATATTTTAATCTATTTCGTATTGGTAAACCTGGCGATCTAAGTCGGCTGGCTTAGAATGTTCAGATCGTTCCTAGTTCATATCGTTCTGAGTTTGATTGGTATACGTAGTGACTGTTAATTTGTTGACGAGATCTATGTGTTAGGAATTCCTCATTTTATAAATAAGGTCTCTCTGGAGACCATACACCAACAATTTAATTTTCTTTAAATTTCGACTGGACTTCAATCGGGCAGAGGGAAATTGGTTGAGAAAACAATGCAACGAAATGGAACAGCCACATAAAATGGTTAAGTGACGAAGGGACTGCAAGGTCTATAGATTCGTTAAAAAGTCACTGCGGGAAAGACGAGAGGAAGGTCATTCATGTGAAAAATATTGTGGTGATATTTTACAGACTATAGTCAGGCTGACCGTAAAAGTGGGAAGGCACGAGCTAGATGAGGTCTAACGTTTAACTTGGTTGTGCGCTATAGGAAATTGGAATCAGCAGTGAAGTTGCAATAAATAAATAAATAAAATTCTGAATGCTGTTGTTGATGGACGCCAAAATGCCGTTTGTAAGTAAATTTTATAAACTTTTGGTATACATGACAATTGATACACTTAAACGCAAAAACCCAAACTTAAATTGTACATACATAAAAAATACTGAATTTTATGTAAACGACAAATCACTCTAATCCCTAACGTATGTTTGTTGTTCATTCATTGGTTTTTCACTCCCCCCACGAAATACAATTACGCTTTTAATAAGTAAATACGAATACACAACAAGACAATTTTTATAGGACAATAGGTCCTCTTAATACTTTTGGTTAGATGATATGGCTGTGCTCTTTGTGGCGATTGATTTCCGCTCCCTTGCCTCTCTTCCTTTCCGCGACCCCGCGTCCTCCTGAGTTGCTACAGCGCTAGATGATACGCCTCCTCGTCTGTGGGTTTCCTACGGTGAATCACTGCCGAATTACTCTCAGCGGCTTTCCCGAACTCCCTCAGCACTAAATAAAAGAAAAAATTGGCTGTTACAAACTTTCATCGACGCACCAGAAGAACTCAGTACTTTACTTGGCCGTGACAACAATTAACGGGTGGTCGGCTATGACGACCGGTAGCAACTGCGGAAAAACAATACCTAAAGTCCTCCACGGTGCGCGCTTTATATAGCCGAGCGTGGGCTGTATTGTTACATGTTCTAGAGCATTCGGGCTTATGGTATATATATTATATATCGCCACGCATGGCGCCACCGAGCTTGCCCACAGACATTTACAAATGCCTGTACGTAATTTATTTATACGTAGATTTGGTGCAGTGATCTCTTTGTTTGCTTGTCTTTTTTTTAATTCTTGCATTCGATTTTCGAATTGCTTTTTCCTGAAATTGGATTTCTCAGCCCGAATATCTAAAAATTTTGCACTACTTCAACAATAGAATATTTTTTTACTTGGAAACCGCAGCATAGGAATGGAATGGAAACTCATGCCATCATTTGTGCGTTACGAATTCCTGTGTAGGTACGAGGAATTAATTGGACTAGGTTTCAGATTCGTTTGTGTCTGCTCTGTGTAAGTGTGCCTACTTAGAAACAAAATGAGACGTTGCGAGGCATGCCGGGCACAGCTAGTTCTTTTTAAAACTAAGCACATGATTACTTAATTCCATTAAATTCATGTTTAAAGGTTTTGCAGCATTTGTATTTCCACTGTAAACCATTTCGTTTTCTTTTTTACTGTGTAGATACAGAGAACACTAATATAATCGAATTCTTCTGTCCCCTGATGCTGTTATCCGTCAGAAAAACAGTTTTATTGAAAATTGTCTTCGTAGCAGAAGAACCCGAAAATGGTTGATGGTGGTTGCCCATTAAATTTATATCAGGACTCATGTGCTTTATTATAATGGTTTAGTCTCTTTCGTAATTTGGTATCTGTAGTGAGTAGTTTACAAAAATAGATATATGGCTCCAAGATTGAAATTCTCATGCTGTGTATTAGAATCTCTCCATCGTACATAAAACACAATGGATATCCTTTATATAGACCCTTGCGCTCTATCTGTCGCACTTTCTAGCGAATTTTCTGCGTCGTAATAATTTGAATTTAAGGTCATGGGCGAGTGAGGTCGTTATTTTATTTTAATGTTATGGATGTGTAAAGGCCCATTTAACGAGGCTGTTTCTGTGTTAGCTGAAGAAAGGAGACTGCTTAAGGATGTAGAGGCCATCGTATCCTCGCGTGTTTGAAGACAGGATAAATTCTCGAAGCGTCGAGTGCAATGAAGATGGAACACAAGCATTTAGGGAAACTAGTATATTTAACAGAATATAGCGAAAGCGCCAGATCACACGTTCCCCGTGTCAATGCGGGCCAACGTCTGCTGTGGCGATATCCCAAGTAGAGGTATTTATAAATGAACAGGCATAAAATAGTCCTTCACACTTTGACGTCCAAGGCGGACGAACATTTCAGTAAACTATCGGATAGGTATCCTTTTGCTCGTCATTACACTTGGAACTCCATTTAACTAAATGAGCTCCTTCCAACATGCGTGGAAAGACTTCATTTTCCGCCGGTGGCCGTGTTTCGCGGTCGTCCTGTTTTGAGGTTCTCCTCGCCGAGTGCTCTACGGGTGCTCAAGCTTTTCAACGCGTGGCTGCAGATGACGTCACCGTTCTTGAAAGTTTCCTCGCATTTGTGAGGCAGCGGGAAAGGGTGGGAGGAGTTGGGAGGGAGGGAGCAAGAGAGGGCAGATGACTCTGGAATAAAGGAACATATTGAAAAGGAAAGCTGCGTGACCTCGTCATTAGTTCTTTGATGGGAAAACTGGAGTGCTGCATTTTCCCTATCCTTCTATCATTCCTATCAAAATAAGACACTGAAAACTCTTTCAGGTTCTTTGATTTGCTCAGATTTATTGAAAAACAACTCCATAAGCAAATACAATCTCAGATCTCACTCAAACTTACTCAACGATACAGTGTTATAATTTATACATAGAAACGAAAACAAACTCGAAATCACCGGAGAGAAACAAAAGAGAAATGAAATGCGAAAATCGAGAAACGCTCAATTAACAAAAATGTTTCAACGGTTTCAACAATTACAATACGCTTCGAAAGGCACGTTCTCTTCATTGATACCCTCCGCATTTCCCACAGCAGAATAAGTATAACCATACAATTAATAACTTGAATCGTTCGACAGAGCATCTCAGAAGATAAGAATCTGAACGAGCTTATTAACTTAAAAACTCTGCCCTCTTAGGCTTTCCCCATGTCATTGCCCTATCGATGCCTCAAGGAAAATAAATGCTAATTTCCAAAGTAGCGTCTCGTATTACTGTTAAAACAATCATTTAAGGCATACTTTAGAAATCGTTGTAAATTGTGATTACATATTGTTTGTAGCTTAATGTATAGATCACCTTATTGGCCGAGAATTGACAAAAAAACCATGTTGGCCTATTCAAGACTTGGTCTTATTTTTCCATATGGGGAAAACTTCTATATCGCTTTGATTTCTGCGTGTTTCATCTCCGCATTTCGGCAATGATTTTCATATTATTGTCTATATTGTAAGTGTTCATTAGGGAGAATTGTTTTTTTATCTTGTGAAGTTTTGTTTCTTTCACTTATCTCAAACATACGGTGAAATTTCTCACCATAGGGATAGAGAAAAATTGGCAGACTCTAGTTTTCAGTTGTGAGATATCGTTACCGAACCCCAGTTCTGCAATCTACGAGTAAGTGCAATGAGCTAATCTCACATAACTAACTAATCCTGAGGATCAGAAAAAGACTAATAAATTGCCGACTAAATTCTATTCGCGCAATTAAATACGTATGAAAAGGCAAAAAATACTGTCAAATTTCCCAACAAAACAGGCAAATGTTTCAGCAATCTCGATAACTGGATCATTTCTCAAACTCGGGAGTTATTAAACAAGTCAGCATTCCAAATTAGTTAACTTTGATCCAAATAGCAAATTTTTGTACTTTATCGATCTTTTTGATTATCTTTATTATTTTTATTATTGATCGATACTTTTGATTATATATGTACGGATTTTACTCTAAACTAGAAATCACACTTTTCATGTAACGAAAGTCGTTTCTAACAAGTATCGAGGTGCCACACCGATACGACAAAACATATTGAAATGGTATTTACGATAAAATGTTGACTGGCGCGCCGAGAACTGGCTGTATTTTTAACCTGCTCTAATTAAAAAACGGAGGTTCTTGAATCATTTCCATTACTTCACGCATGGTGGATAACACCGCAGAAACTGCTTAAAAAGTATGTGGTAGTTGAACATTTTCCGACTTACTTGAAACGTTTTGCATATGAAATAATATTTACGCTTAAATGTCGATTGCTGCACCGAAAACTGAATTTATAACCTGCTCTGATAAAATAAAAAAATGTGGTTCTTGAATCATTTCCATGACGTCACGTATAGTGAAGAACTCCGCATAAACTGCTTAAAAAGTATGTGGGAGTTGAATTTTTTCCGACTTATTGGAAACGTTATGAAAATATACAAATATTGACCCACGATAACCGCCGCTGCCACTTCAATTGAGGATTGCCAACACTGGATCAACCCACCTCTCCTCAATGGCACAAATGGCTTCAGTCGTCGGTCGTCTCCCCGGATGACCGACCAACCCGGGTTCGAAAGTGAGAACTCGCGAGGGAGCAGGCGTGTGAAGAGGGCGGGGGTTGGAGAAGTGGCAGGGGGTGGAGTGAGATTCCTCTCCTTTCGATGTAGCAAGCTGCCAGCCAAACATCGCCCCCCTCCCCTTCCACCCAGCGCCCGTTCCTATTTCCTTATAAGGTTTCGGCGCCCACGGCTTGCATTCCCGGCGGTTCTTCTTCCTCGTGCCATCCGCCCCTTCTGCCCTCCCTATCTCTCTCCCTCACCCGCACTGTAGGTAGGCGCGTTGTGACTAGGCTGTGGAAAAAAAGGAATCGCCCGAAATTGAACTCGTGACTGTCGATAAGTCAAAAGCCTTTATTTCATTCATTGGTTGTTCAATCCTAAGATTGGTCGACTGCAGCCCTCCACCCTTCCCTATTTAATGCTAGTTCCCTACCTCCTGGTATTCTTCCTATGTACTTTCTTCTTTATTTGGTCCGTGAACTTATTCCTTGGTCTTCCTTGGGGGGCTTTTCCCTATATTTTGCCTTCAATTATGTTCTTCACGAATCCATTGTGTCACAGGGTGTGTCCACTCCATCTTGGTCTTCTTTTCTGTATGGTGTTCCATATGGTCCTTTCCTCTTCTACTCTTCTGTACCCTTCATCATTTCTTATTTTGTCCATCCATTTTGTCTTCAGCATCCTCCTCCAGCTCCAGATTTTGAAGGATTCTATTCTTTTCTGGTCAGCTTTCTCAATGGTCCATGCTTCCGATCCGTAGAGTGCTACGCTCCACACGAATTTTTCACATTCCTTTATTTATTCATACAATATTTACGATGAAATTAAAATTTACTCTCCCAAAAAATTAGTTTTTCAAGCAACCGACGAAGCTACGTTCCCTGTGAAGTAACTGTTGAGGTTGAATAATTATTTCACTGAGTGGGCATGGTTTCCATTATTTATAATCGAATCCATGTTGAAAATAAGCCTTGTATTTTCCACAGTTATTTATTGTAAACGTAAAATGCGTTTCCCAGCTTGCTGCAACTTCAGGTACTATTGTTTATCTTTTATTGGAATCAACAGTTGTGCCTGAAGATGCATCAAGCTGCGAAACGCGTTGTACGTTTACAATAAATAACCGTGGAAAAGTAAAGGCTTAATTTCAATTAGGTTTTGAATATAAAATACTTCCACGAAGTGACGCCTGAAGATGTTAAATTCATTATTTATAAATTGCTCCGCACGACGTATGTAACCATCTTAAACACGTGATTATGCCTCGGTTCGGCGGAATTGGTTGTTCGCTTACATAGATGAAGATGAAATGGCACATGGAAAATAAGAAATTAGACTGGATATCGGATTTCATTGCCAAAATATTATTATTTTCAATAAGTATCGATTAGTTATCAATAAGTTCAATGTAATTGTTTTCAAATAACCGTTTTAGGCAGCGACTGTTGGCGTGCGGATTACCTTGTTTCAATGAGGCTTTTGGGCTTTTCTTTGGCTTTTAGCAATTAATTATGCCTCAAAAGTATACTTCCAGGTGATAATTCATACACTCTCGTCGAGGATAATGGAATATTTATTTGTGCAAATATTTCGCAGTTTAAACTTGAGAATAATGTACCCTAAAAAGAAACTGGTTTTCGCCCATGGCGATAGTGGTGCTGCTTTGTTGTGCAGCTTAATTCTCTCACATACATGCGTCACGTGTGATGTTTCTAATCGTGCTCCTTTTTCAAAACGCACTCCAAAAAAACTTAATTTTCACCGGAAAAATTGACATTTTTGGCCTGGAAATCCTGGAATAGCCCTGGGATTTAGAATACCTGGTCTGTAGCAGCCCTGATCTATCCGATGATGTGAAATGACTGATTGGGTATTTTCTCGGAAAACGAGGTTAATGATATACTTCCGGGTATCCCCCCGTGTCAGAAAGGCCGTTTATGCTATCCTCCCGACATGTACTGCATTGCAAGCCTCCGCAAGAGCGTGTTATAGGGGTTGTAGATACTGCAACCATGAAGGGAGGAGGGAGTAGGAAAAGGAAGTGGCAGAGGATTATGATGAAAGTGAATGTATGTTAAAGGAGTGGTTGAATATCTTAGTATGTTTCCGTTGTGCGCGGGAAGAATTACTTTTTTATCTGTCAATTCGGCGGCGAATGTCTTATAAAGAATAAGAAACAATTATAGTATCGTTCGCCTCGACTTTGTTCGCCCTTTATTTGAAATTTAACAATGCAAAAAATGAAGAGATTGCAAGCGAATGAAATTAACTCAATGCGTGAATGATTATGGGAACTAGCGGACGGACCCACAGGGAAATTTGGCTTTTTAATTTGATAAAAGAATCATTACTAACAAATTCGAAGGTATCCACGCGTCTAAAACAACGTAGTTTTATACCGTTTCGTCTAAGTTTCCAGTACCACTTCGAAAACTCCAGTCGATGCATGATTTAACTAAGGTAAAAAAATGTAAAAAAAATGATTCTTTTACCATTTATATTCCCGTCTGCATGGTGAGTTCCAACGATTCAACTGATGCGTTTGAATGAAATGTGGTCCCAGAATATTTTTTTCAATTCAATTTTTAAAAATATTGAAGTTTGCTTTCAATAATCCACGATTACCTCACCATTCACCTTAAGGTAGTCCGCGCGAGATAGGCCGTTTTCGAACTTGGCAAACGCCTAGTTAACTTGATATCAAGTTAACTTGATCCCAAGACCGACCGGGTAGAATCTTGACTTGACACTTTCGTAGCCCTTTTACGGTGGAAGAGACACCATGCGGCCTCCATTTCGTAAAACATACGAAAAGCGCTATCCGTGTCCATAATTATTGTGGGGGATTGAAGTGGATTACTTCTTTAAAATGCTTTCCAACCTTATACGGCAAAGTAACAGAGAATATTATTTTTTAAATCTTATTGCTTATGAATAAAATAATTCTCATATACCATAATATGGTGATTAACTAATATGCTTCGATTACTTGGGGCTACGAAAGTGGACGACATATCGCTCACTGTATTTCACCACAATCAACGTCTTTGTGCAAAAAAAGGCATCATAATATTTTATGCCTGTATGAAAAAACACGTAACAATATATTAATGCATTACACTCTGAACTAACTACCTATGATCTCTGACTGTTGACTGATAAATACGCGCGTTGTAACTAACATAATTAAGCTGAAAACAAATTACATTTACTCTGAAGGTTTATTGTCCCATTTCTTTGATGAATGCTGTGAAAACCTCTCCAATGTTAACGTTATTAACAATTATTATGTTCGTTAGCTAAAAATAATGCTGCCAATGAAATTATGGCTACCTTAGAGTACTTTCCATCGGACCATAATTCTTTCATATAATTTCTTTCATAATTATTTCATTTCTTTTCCTTCCACATTAAGGAAGATAAATTTTGTAGGTTCAATGAAGTAAACAAGGACGGTACATTTACAATGTATGGAATTATTCACACAACTATTAGGTCTTACTACAACACACATAAACAACTATCTTTTATCAGTATATTCACAGTTGAAAAGCCTTTAAATATAACGAATTCATCAATTTTTCCGCAAAAAAATTATAAATATCACACATTTATACGTAGTAATGATAAAATAGTATCCATTTGAAAGTTTCTTCACTTCTATCTTCCTTACAAGCCCATATTATCACACCCCGAGTTCGAACTTAAAACCTAGCAAGCATAACAAGTCTCCTTTTTCGTTGACTTGGTATCTTTCCTCGATAGCTAGTGAACAAGCGCTTGGTGATGACGCGTCCATGACATATCCAAGGGGGTGAATTTTTGGTGTCATTAGAAGGGTGATATATTTTTCTTTAAAATGAGACCAAATTCAATGTTTCCTGAGTAAATTGATATTTCGCTCAAAGTACCTTAACGAACCTTTTCGACTTCTTTTCGAAGGCGTGCGTGTCTCAGCCATTCACGCGCGTGAGAAGGAGCTCCTTAAGTTAAATGGAGTTCCATGCGTAATTACGAGCGGAAGGATACCTATCCGATCGTTTACCGAAGTGTTCGTCCGCCTTGGACGTCTAATTGTGAAGGACTATTTGATGCCTGTTCACATGCATACTTGCGATATCGCCACAGCAGACATTGGCCCGCAGTGACACGGGGAACGTGTATTATATTATTATGAACGATTATATATATATATATATATTTATATATATAAAAAATCTAATTTCTTCGAGAAAAATTATGACACAATTGAGGCTTTGAGTATTGTCACCGAGGATGGAGTCCATGTCACCACCTTTCTTCAACAATCTGCAAGAGCTACCTCCCAGAATCTCAACCAAGAAGCCTTATTTCCTCCCATTCTCCCAACATTTTCCCCTTAATGGCATATGACCCACGGCGAGGGTCCATATGACCCACGGCGAGGATACCCTAGCGAACTTCCTCAAACCTCTAAATCAATTCTCATCCATTCGCTTCACATCGGCCACTTCTCCTTCTCAAATCACCTTTCTCGACGTCGACATTTCCATCACAAATAATAACACCTTTGAGACTTCGGTCCATATCAAGCCCTCCAACAAACAACTGTATTTGCATTACAACAGCTGCCATCCCAAACACACTAAGCACTCAATTCCTTATTCGCTGTCGATCCGTGGCCACCGGATTTGCAACTCCAAAGAAAAACTTCATGAATACCTTGACAAGCTTCACAACTCTTTATCCAATAGAAATTATCCTGAGCCACTTCTAAAAAAACGTATTTTACCCTCCTCTGCTAATTTCACCCCACGTAAAAAAGACACCCCCCTGGACGCCCTAAATCTTCACATCACATACTTTCCTGGCGTCCAAAAACTCAAGACCATCCTCAAAGACTTATTCCCAATTTTAGATACTAACAGATCGACAGCCAATCTCCTACCCAAATGCCCCACAGTATGCTTCAGACGTCCACCTAACTTAGCCAATCTTCTTCGCTCCAATTCTTCGCTAGAGGGTACATCGAATGACACTCCCCGTCCCACCACACAGAGATGCAACAAACCACGGTGCAAAACGTGCAACATGTTTCGCCCCCTATCCTCGTTTCAGAGTCCCAACACAGAGACGCCGTTCGACATCAAAGCCTCCGGCTCTTGCGACTCCCACAACTTAGTTTATGTGTTACAATGTAAACTATGTCCCGGTTTTTATGTGGGCGAATGTATTACACCCCTTAATATTAGAATGAATAACCATCGGTGCACCTGTAAAGAATCATCTTCCACTTTCCCCGTCCCTACTCATGTGCGGAAACATGGCTTGTCCTTTGACAAGTGCTTTGAGGTGGCAATATTGCTCTCCCTTCCCCCGGACGCCCCGTTAATTGAAGTGCGCCAGAAGGAGCAAGCCATAATCTGGTTGCTAAAATCGTACGCCGCGCCAGGATTAAATAAAATACATTAATGGAACGCTTCCCGTTCTTCTCCATTTACCCGCTTCTCTCCCCCTCCCCCCCCACCCTCACTTCGACCCCTCTCGCTCTCTCCGGCCAAGACACGAGCTGGTAAAAATTTCCCCTTTTCAAGAACCGTTCGTCAACCGCTGGGAAAAACCCCTTCCCCTACCCCCTCCCCTAACCTACCGCCCCTCCTACCCCTATCCTCACCAGCGCACACGACATTTGTTCCGTGATACGCCTTGAAGACGGACTAGTTCCGAAAGCTAGCGATGTAAGTGTTATCGTCTCTTTTTTTGTGTCTATCTCCTCCATCCTATCCACATCGTGTGTTCATCGCCGCATGGCTGACTCCAATCCATCAACATATATATATATATATATATATATATATATATATATATATATATATATATATATATATATATATATATATATATATATATATATATATATATATATATAACTGCACTTAGGATCACTTAAGTGACGAATATATAAAAGTTTGCCAGAGGAAGGCAGACGACAAACACAGAAAACA